>OX638130.1:58614163-58714163 GCA_951804985.1 Dryomyza anilis | reverse complement strand
ACGAAACAAGAAAACACTTAGCACAATTATAGACAATATTTTTATTGCTTTTTAATGCTTTTAAAGTATATTTATCGTCAATTTGAGAGCATACTGCATGTAACTTATTGCAGCATATTTACAAGTAATTATGCCATTTTTTTTTCTATTTGTTGAAATATTTCATACAAAGTATAGTAGACGACATGACCGTAGTCGAGCACAGTCACTGAAAGACTTTGACAGTTTTTTGTATATATTGTTACGAAAATATGTAATTTTCCCCATAGTTCAAGCAATCAACAATAATAAAGACAATTCAGCGCACTACGCAATATGCTATAAAGAGACAGAAGTTAATTCAGAGCACTGAGACAATGTACGAAAAGAGATGGAAGATCAGCACATTAAAACACATGAGTGCGAAACATGTCGAAGATTGTCGAAACGTGTCGAACTGATGCATGCAGTATTAAAGAGCGCCGCATCTGAGGCACAGCACTTCAGTTGTGATTTGATAGTGAACTAGTGCATCTCGTGATCGAACGTTGTAAAGATAAATTGTACTAATTCTGCAGTAGTTATAAGTGATTGTTATTAAGTTGTTATTTAAGTAAATAAAGTTAATTAATACTAGTTGAAATAATACTAGTTAAAACCAAATATTAGTGTGTTTTTATTTTGTGCACAAGAGCAGTTTTCCGTAGACTGAATATTACTATTCATCGCAAGATTTGTTCAACACAAAAATATTTGAAATATGCAAAGTAAGTTATTTTTGTATAGTGGACATCCAAATAAATATGTAGGAAGAATATTGATGATTTTAAACTTCATTATTCATTGTTCACAAAAATCTTTAAATATTTTAGACTAAATTTTCACAAAAATTGCGTTTTCAATTGTAATATCTCTTCAACTTTAGAAGTTGATTGATATATTTTTGTTTGGTAAATATTTGTATACACGTTATTCTATGTAAGGACAACTTAAGGATATAATGCTCATTAAAGGACTATTTTTGAAAAAACATTTTTACCGCTTTTGTTACTATTTATTATGAACCATAATGGTGAACAAATTATGTAAAACTTTTATAAGTTTTTTTTAGTGAAATAACTTAATAGTCTAAGTAAAGAAAAATTACATTCAACTTATTATTAAAAAAGAAACCAAAAAATTATTAAAACGTAATATTTAATAAAATGTTCTAACGACTTTTTCTATATTGATCTTGTAATAGTCAGAAGGGATATCAAAAACATTTTCTTGAATAATTTGGGATGTGCATTAACTTTTGGGTTGAGAGTGTTTTGACAGGATTGCAGAATATTACTATATACTAAAAAAACGATATTTAAAAATATGTATGTGAAATAATACAAAAATATTATCCCAAACTCGTTAGAATAAAATTAGAAAAATTTCGACCGCTAAAATTACTATAGTGAAAAAAGTCTACATTTTACGTGTTTGACAAGCCAAGAAACTGTAACGGTTAACTAAAAATTTGTAATTTAAAAAAACCATAATTTCAGTAAGAGATTTTAAATTAACTTGTTGTGTATCATAATTACAGCTTACATATGATCCACTATTGTGTATCATAATTGTAGAGCTTACAGCGTACTTATGATCCACAACATAACATAACCAGTATATTTTATGTTGTGGACTCTGATTATGTTATCACTCTGATCATACAAATGATCATACAAATAAATGCTGACTTAGTTATTTTATTTTATGAGTCAATTAGTAATGCTGACTAAGTTATTTTAGCATGATGAAAGTACTCAATTTATTGTGAAATTAAAAGAATACGAGGTGTTATGTAAAAGTTAAGTATAGACTAAAAATTAATTGTTTCCGATAAGCCAAAGTATCCAGTTCTAAAAAATAGTTATAAGTATAAGTGTAAAAACCCTTTAAAAACAAAATAAAGTGTCTGAAAGTAAAAAGACTCGGGTTTTATTAAATAATAAACACATAAAAAAGGAGACTTAGTAAGTATAAAAAGGATCAAGGAAGTTAAAGTCCTAGTAGAAGGACATTAACATACAACATTTTGGCGCAGCTGGTTTCTCAAACAACGCTCTCAGGGACCGAGAGAAGAAGGAAGAAAAGGACTATAAATCACAAAATATGTGGTGATTATTTAATTTTTCTTTTGAAAAAAAAAAAAAATTTTTTTTTTTGTAAAAAATACGTGAGTAAGAGCAGAAAATTTAAACAATTATTACAGTGTTTAATAAAGTAATAAATACAAATTGAATAAATAAATATACAAATGGAAATTAAATAAATAAAGATTAAATAACAAACGAAATAAAAAGAAAATTTATTTAATATTAAACTCAGATAAGTAAATGAATTTTTTTTTTTTAAATTAATATGAAACGGAATTTTTGTTTTTTTTTTTTTTTAACTTAAAAAATGTTAGAACATTTAAAATATCATTTTCTTTTTAAAATTTAAATGAGAATAAAATAACATTTTAAAGATTTTGAAAATTTGAGATATTTTTTTTTTATTTTTATAACATGGTCAATTCAATTAAAAATTTAACATTATTATAAAATATCTGATTTTAGTCAACAGATTTAAAATTTAAAAAATTTATAATATTTTTTTTAACATTGTGGAGCCACGTGAACTGTGGAGTGTTCTAGGAAATAAATTGGGATTTTTTTTTTTGTCGTTGATAAATATATTGCGGAATTGGAACAATTACAGTTAGCATACGGAAAAATACTAGGGCAATTGGACAAGTTTACGGATAAATTGTGGGCTCAAATTAGCCTCGAAGTAAATAATAAAGAACATTTACAATTAATAAAAAATAAAGTTAATAACACAAAGGTTTTTTCTAAAGTAGAAGGAGTAGATGTCGTGTTCGAAGAATTAATATATTTCATGGAACACAAAAGTGAGAATAGAATAAAAGAGATAGAAAGCTGGAAAGGCGAATTTGCAGCATTAACTAAAAAAATAAACGATAAATTAGCAGAAAAACAGGAGTTGTTAGACCACGCCTGCGGTATAGAGGCGGAAACGAAAAATTAAGAGCCATGTTGAAATATAAAGATATTTCTGATGAATCAGTAGCTAGGGCACTACGCCAACAGCAAAGATTAGAATTCGAATCAGTCGAAGAGGCAAATAACAAAGTAAGGGAATTGGATTCAAAAATCAGATTTTTAGAGGCGGAAGTGAACTTAGCACACGAAACATCGTTATACCATAAAGAAGCTTTAAGAATAGAAGAAAATTTAGAAAATATAACAACAGATGGAACAATAATTGAAATGCCTAAATATCGTCTGTATTTCAAAATGCGTACGAAATCTGGTCCCGGTGTTCAAGGGCGAAGATTCACCGTTCCTAAAAACGGAGCTTCTTAGATTTATAAACGGTTGTAAGGCAGCGAACCTTAAAATAAGTGAAGAAAATCAAGAAGAATTCATGATATGCGTAAAACTGCGTCTTGATGGAGATGCATACGAATTAGTGAGGACCAAGAAAATCGATGATTTGGATGCGTTATTTGAATTACTCAAAAGCACATATTTAAAAGTGGCTACATTAGATTCCGTTCAATATAACATAAGACAAGCATATCAAGGTGGAGGGGAAAGTTTAAGGGCGTTTGCAAGGCGACTAGAAGTATTGCAGTCGAACGCAGACGACATAGCCGATACAATGTATAAAAAGAAAAGCCTGTCAACGGACATTTTTAACACGGAACTATTAAATTCTGTGCTAACAGCATTTAAAGTGGGAGTGAGTGACAGGACTGTAAAGATACTACTGCTGAGTAGCAAGGCAGATAATTTAAATGATTTATTAGACGAAGCGTTAAGGGCAGAGGCCACAATACTGAGAGGGCCGAGATTACCGGAGGAACTGCATAGTTTTGAAAAAAGACCGAATGGAACCTCAGTTAGTAAAAATAATCAAGAAACTGATATTAGAAATTCATGACAAGATAGGGGTAAAAGTTAACAAAATAGAAATAATGGGAATAATTTGCGAAAAAATACACCATTTTGCAGAGAATGCGAGAAATACGGACATGAATCGAGTTGGAGATGTGGATCAAATAGACTGGAAGAACGACAGGAGAACCAACAACAACCATATCAGAATCAGCAGTACCAAGGGGGTTATAGAGGACTTCAGAATAACGGCTATCAAAACCAACAGCAGCAAAATCAGAATCAGCAAGACATCAATACTCGTAATAATATAAATAATAATACTAATAATGGAAATGAAAATAATAGAAATAATAACCTGTTTAGTAACAACAGTAATAACGATAATGGGCCTCATAGGACATACAGAAATAATTGGACATGTTATAGGTGTGGTCAAGTCGGCCATATGATTGCCACGTCAAGAAGAATTTTGTGCCAAACGGTAATAACACTCACAATAAGGGAAACTACCAGGGGCCCAGTCAAGGCCAGTAAGCTGGGGTCCCGTTAATATTAGTAAACTTAGGTCAAACGTAGAAATAGTGGATCATACGCCAAAGGTGACTGTGATCACATTTGCTGCCGCAGCTTCAAACAACAGCCAAAAAAATGTAGGAGAAAATATTGTTCATCAAACGTCAGGAGTGACCGTTTGTACATATGTTGAGCCACCGTGTTTGGTTTGTAATGCAGTAGTAGGAATATTAGTTTATATAATACACTTTATAGATAATTGTGTCGATTACAGTAGGGAACAAAATAATAAAATTAGCAGAATATGAAAAGTATAAGGGAACCTTTGGAGATGAAGCAGTAGGGTATAGAGTAAAAAACATATTATCAAAAATATCAAAAAGTTTTGAGAATTTCGTAACAGAATATGATAAGAAAATTAGATATCATATGAGTTGACACATATGTATATTAACTATTATAACTAATTAAGGTATAATGATGGTCATAGCCTTAACAGGATGTATTAAGGTAAAATACGAAATATTTATAAGAAAACTATATGATATGATCAAGGATTCCATTTAAATATGTGAAAAAAATTGAATTTCTTCTCTTTCTCTTTACGATAGGCAATAAAGAGCGAAACCAATATAATGATTAGAATTGTCACACTGGTCCTTATGCTGGCAACCAATAAATCAGTCAACATCACACAGACATCAATTAATGATACAAGATTATTCTTTGAGAAGATAACTGATGCTTTGTTCTACAATGATGAATGGACGATAGTAGCCAAGTTTAAACCGCTACAACTGAACGATTTCCAAGAGCTGACAAACAAATACATAATCACGGCAAACACATTGTGCGAACAAATGAGCACCAATGTAAACGGACCCAGCATAAAAAGATCATGTATAGCAGCAACACGGGAAACCACGGCAATAATAGCCACACTACAGAAAAATGAAGAAATAATTAAGCGCACAATAAAGAGTAACCGACAAAAGAGATCACTCAATTTCATTGGCGAAGGACTCAACTGAGCTTTTGGACTGATGGACAATAAAGAAAGAGAGACTATCTATAAACATCTCAATAATATTGAAGATAATGAACATTAAACATACGAAATTATGAAAAGACAAATTACGGTGATTTCATAAAATTATAACCAGATAGCAGAACCCTTACTTAATTCCTTGAAGGAAGTCGAAAATCTGCAAAATGTGTTAAACATAACAATAAGAACACAAAAATACATAAATGAAAAAAAAAAACCAACAAGTTAGTCATTTACTTTTCATGATGGATACCTTGGAAATTCAATCTACAATTAATGCAAACCTAATCGAAATTCAAGGACAACAGCTGATGGAAATGGCAATCATAGATGATCTATACAAGGGACGATTACACCCGAAAATTATAGACCAGAGCGAGTTAGATGAAATGCTTACTAGCCTCACGTTAAGAGAAAAGGCGAAGTGGTTCATACAAAAATCATTCGAAATGCACCGTGCATCAACAGTACGAGTTTTCCCAGACACAGACGGCCTAATAATAGTCATCAAGACACCACTACCTGAAGATTTGTTGTTCACATTTTATAGAATTTACCCAATACCCACAAATATTAATGAAGAATGGGATGCATTGGTTAAAACAACATATGACTACATATCAGAAGCAGAAGACCGGAGCAAATACATAGGTCTAACGAATGAAGATCACAACAAATGCATTTTGGTTAGCCAACATACGGACAAAGAAATTACACTATGCTAACGTCCAGGAACCATGCTAACAACTAGCAACACACTATGTGAAGTCGCGCTGATTCAACACAGAACAGATATTAAAGATACCTGTGAACATGTTGCAATCAAAAGGAGTTCAGGCCTAGTAGTTAAACTATGGACACCAAACACATGGTTGTATAATTTCAATACGCCAGCATCTTTCGAAGCAGTTTGTGGGTCAAATATAGCCACGTTGACATTATCAGGCCTGGGTTGGATGTCCATAACTGAAGCTTGTAATCTACATAACAAAGAAATGATACTGCCCTACGAGTATACATATCAAAGCATTAGGAATATAACATACAAAAAGGAAGCACATACAATTATGATAGAAAATCTACAAGGCAGTTGGTCATCATTACCGTAACAAACATAACACCAACACCGTTACCGATCATGGTGACAGACCACAGCAAAATAAGATCAGCATTGAGAGATGGGCATCGTGATTTCGACGAAATATTACTTTCGTCGAAATCACCCAGCAACGCAAAGAATTACTTAATCGTCAAAATGAAATAACGAAAACCGGTATGTCTTACGGCATATTAATGCTGATATTAATAATAATAATAGCAGCATATGTATTATACATACATTTCTACTCCACAATTAAAAATAAAGCAACAATAAAGGCCGATGAATTTAATACAAATAAATCACCAATAGCAACAATAGATGTAGAAGCGGCTAAGGAAAACCTTGAAATGGTGTCAAATACATTTCCCAGCAAGAAATCGTCACTAGATAAAATCGGGTCATTGCGGAAATCAACAACGCAGAAACCAAACACCACAACACCCATAGCAAGTCAACGAACGAAGTTACATGAAATAGAAGCCAATACGTCAGAAACAACAACAACGCATCGAATTACTACCGCAGAACAGCAGCAGTCAGCAACGAAAACATCGGGACCAGGTTTTTATTATATACAACTGGAAATTACAACTTATAATTTACTAATATCCATTAAATATTATATAAGTAAATAAAAAAAACTATTATTCTTCTTAATAATATTTTTTTTTTCTTTCAATAAGGGGGGAGGCATGTTGTGTATCATAATTACAGCTTACATATGATCCACTATTGTGTATCATAATTGTAGAGCTTACAGCGTACTTATGATCCACAACATAACATAACCAGTATATTTTTCTTTAATGGTATATTTCATCTGAACATAATCAGCCTTATCGTGATTAAAATTCCTCAGGGAATTTTTACCCTTGGTGGAAAATAGGTATCGTGAACAATATGCGAAAAGGGAAAAAATGTTTCTCTAAAAATACTACGTATCATGAACAACATTTTGGAGGCGTTGCCTGATACTGAGCACCTGATACTAATTGCAAATTAAACTTTTATTGAGTTAATAAAGATCCGTATACATATTTTATATCTGAACTATTATTTTACAACTTTATTATCGGAAATGATAAAGATAACCAAAAAAACGCATTAAAAAAAATCTGGCCAAATTGTAAAACTGCATTCGAATTTCGAACAAAATTCCGGAGGAATTGCTGTTCCTGGGAGATTGACGATACCAACAAATTTAACCTGGGAACAAAAAATTCCGAGGGAATAGAATATTCCCCAAGTCTTCACGATAAGGCTGAATATGTTTACCCCATTGCACATATTTCCTTGCGCGTATACTGCGCTGGGCAGACGCCGAGAGTAAACATTGACTTGAAAAAGCATAAAAAAAACCTTTATATGAAACATAAAAAAATAAATAATGTTTTATACATACCTACATATTTATTCGGATGTCCACTATACAAAAATAGCTTACTTTGCATATTCCATATATTTTTGTGTTGAAAAAATCTTGCGATGAATATGAAAACCCTTTGCAGTGACAAATGTAGTCTAGCCAGAAAAATATTTTTACAGAGGGGAAAAAAGTTGGGGAACCTGGAGAATGGTGGGACACACAGTGAAACGGGTGCACAGTGTAAGATTTTCATTATTTAGCTGGACAAAAGCCTATATTTTAAAAACTAAAAAATGTAGACTAATATTTTTAAAGTGAAAGCAATCTACTAAGGAGTATTTGGGTATATGAAATATCGGTCGACTTCGACACCCACTTGCCACGTAACTGGAAATATTTACATATCAGAATTTGGTATTTTTTGTAAGGATTCAAAAAATTTGTTATTATTCTGTACCGTTAATACTTTATTTAATATTGTATTTTAATAAATTATTAAAAAAAAATGTTTATAAATCCGATTTTTCGTAAATATTTGGGGTTTTGAAATAATGACAACATTTTTGTAATTAAGCCCGCTTTTTTAACTTTAGCGGGTTTAATGATTTATAAATGAACTATTTTTAAATGGACTAAATCTGTAAATATTTATAGAAGCTGTTCTCTCACGTTTTAGCATTAAAAATTTCGCAAACTATATGTATTATTAGCCAAATATCAAAAATTTGCTTACAAACGACAGACGAATTCATTGCAGCAATTTGAAAAAAAGTGTATGGGGGTTGAAAATATGTGCAGCCAGAATTTTGTTTTCCTAAAAGTGAAAATGTTCATTGTTATTGTGAATGTAATCAAACATCGGAATAATGTGGAATAAGAAAGAAAACTTCTACAGAAGCTGACACTTTTTTCCGTAATATTTACAATTAAAACTATTTTTTTCAATTCGAATATTTAAATGTTATTTTTACTTTTTTCAATTAAATTTTAAATGTTTTTTGGAGTGTATTTGAGAACGTTATTTAACGATAAAATTTGGAGAAAATCACTAGCCATAACAAAGTTATGCACCTGCGAAGTAAACAAATTATGATCATTCGCATTGAGCAAACATTGACATTGTGAGTCCCATTACAATATGTTTATATTTTGTTGTCTTTAAAATATTTGTATCTTAAAAATCAGTTAAGTTGAGAGTTTTTTCAGGAAAATTGTAAAAAATCCAAAAGTTATCTGATCCAAAAGTTTCTTTTGTTTATGAAAAGCTTACATTAAGATAGTTTTAAAGATATAGACTGGAACATGATTTTTTTTTACATATTTACATATTTATATATAGATTGTACATTTTATCATGAGATTAAAATATTTGTATGGGATACATAAATCATTAACTGGAAACCGTTTTTAAATATCTCAAGTGGTTTAGTAAATATAAAATTGTGAAGTGTTTTTTTTTATTTAAATTTTTTCATTTTTTCCGTACATTCAATGGAAGTACACAAGAAGGAGCTGAAGTCTATTTGGGCTAATGTCAAGAAGGCCTACGAAGGATGTTTAAATGAGCTCAGTGTCCTGAAAGCTACCGCAGATACAAAAGAACAAAAAAACGAGGATGATGACGACGACGAAAACGCCGATCTAGTGACGCTGTCGGCAATGTACCGGAGTTCTTACCGAACGTACGTTCGGTGTGTGGCAAAAATAAATGAAAGCATCGAGCAAATGTCTGTTTCAACGGTATCAAATTTCGAAACTGTTAACGCCGACATTGCAAGGAAGTGTATTAACAGTATTCGTTTACCACCAATAGATACAGAGGTATTTACTGATGATTATACATTATGGCCCTCTTTCCGTGATTTATTCACGGCCATATACGTGAATAATGTTCGATTAAGCCCTGTCAAGAATAATTTTCATTTAATACAAAAGACACGAGGGGAAGCTTAAGATATTGTAAAGAAATTGACTAACGAGGGCTTTCCTTTAGGGTGAAAAAACCTAAAAGAGCGTTATGAAAATAAACGCATCTTGGTTAATAGTCAACTGCGTATACTTTTTGTTATTCCTTCTGTTAGTTCTGAATCTGCTTCAGGAATTCAGAAACTGGCTGCATTTCGGCACTTGAGCAATACAAAATCGATATTAACAATTGGGATCCGGTTTTAGTTTATCTTTGTTCCTCCCGGTTGCCTGATGCCACATTGTCCCTGTGGGAGCACTCTATAAAAAAAGACCGAGATTCAAAAGAGGAAGAACTTAGATTCATAGTCGTTACCAAACACTTGAAACGTTATCCGATATTAGAACTTCAACTTAAAGTCGACCAGCTAAAGAAATAGCTGACGAGTCGTGATCTTCCAACTGCTGGTACGAAAGTGAAGCTACAAAAACGTCTATTGGAAGAATTTGCGTTCCAAGGCATAGATCTCACGGAGCATGATTTTGAAGTTGAAGTTGCAGCAGCTCCATCGAAAAATCTGGACACAGAGGAGAAAGTACAGACCCAAGTTTTTGATATGAGCTAGTTGCTAGGAGCTATAAATCAACAATTTCTAGAAAATTCCAAAAAGCTCCAAGGAAATTCCAGCAAAATGCAACAGAAACTTCTAGAAAATTCTATCCAGCTCAAATTAGACATGAAGAATGAACTTCATGAGAATTCCAATAAAATAGAGCAGAAACTTCAGGAAAATTCCGAACAGCTTCAAGAACATTCGAAACAGCTTCGGGAAGTTTCAAATACATTCCATGGCAAAGTAAATGAACTTGAAGCGCATATGAATGATATTGATGATAAAATTCAAAGATTAGAAAACAGTGTAGTGGTACGAGGCTAAAATCGCTGATTTACGATGGAACCACAGCGTTCAACGTTTTCAAGCTGCAATTTGAGACCACGGCTGTAAGTAAGCGATGGAACAATGAGGACAGCGTAGCCGCACTTATCGTGGCGCTAAAAAAAGGCGCAGCCGAAGTATTGCAGACTATTCCAGAAAGCAATAAAAACAGTTACACAACGGCTATGTCTGCACTGCAACGAAAATACGGCAGTGATCACATGGAAGAGATTTACAGAATGGAACTTAAGGACTGAATGCAACGAAATGGTGAAACATTACAGGCGTATGCAGCGGACGTCCAGAGGCTTGCGCATTTATCGTATGCAGATTCAACGAGTGATTTCATAGAAAACTGCAAGATCGAAGCCTTCCTTGATGGCATACGTGATCCGGAAACAAAACGTGCCACAGTTACAATCCTGAAAATGACATTTACGGGAACTGTAACCACACCAAGTGGTAAAATTGAATAGTTTTGTTTTTTTAAATCCA
Organism: Dryomyza anilis; assembly: GCA_951804985.1. Classification (NCBI taxonomy): domain Eukaryota; kingdom Metazoa; phylum Arthropoda; class Insecta; order Diptera; family Dryomyzidae; genus Dryomyza; species Dryomyza anilis. The sequence continues at coordinate 58,702,876 of OX638130.1, read as the reverse complement.
TTATCATCAAACATATAATAAAACAAGTAAGATTTGAATATATTGTTACGAAAAGATGTAATTTGCCCCATAGTGCAAGCAATCAACAATAATTAATGAGACGCAAGACAATTCAGCGCACTAAGCATGTGTTAGAAAGAGACGAAAAATCATTCAGCGCACTGAGGCAGGGTGTGAGAAAGAGATGGAAGATCACCGCATTAAAACACATGAGTGCGAATGAGATGCCAATAGCATGCGTCATTCACGAAACGAGTAGAAGGTTCTCGAAACAAGTCGAAGCTTGTCGAAACGTGTCGAACTGATGCATGCAGTATATAAGGGAGCCGCATCAGAGGTACAGCACTTCAGTTGTGATTTGATAGTGAACTAGTGCGTCTCGTGAATGAACATTGTTAAGCTAAATTGTAAGCAATTGCAGTTGATATAAGTGATTATTCTTTAAGTTGTTATTTAAATAAATAAAGTTAATTAATACTAGTTGAAATAATACTAGTTAAAACCAAATATTAGTGTGTTTTTATTTTGTACACAATCCAGCGATACGAACTCGTAGAATAGTTTTCCGTAGACTGAATTTTCGTAACATTGGTGTCAGAAGTTGGATTGTGATACAAAATGGTTAAATTAGAACAACTAAATGTCGACCAGCTAAAGGAGGAGCTGGCGAATCGTGATCTTCCAACTGCTGGTACGAAAGTAGAGCTGCAAAAGCGCCTAATGGACGAATTAGAGGCGCAGGGCATTGATCTTACGATGCACAATTTTGAAGTGGAAGTTGCAGCACCGTCATCGAAAAATCTGGACACAGAGGAGAAAGTACAGACCCAAGCTTTTGATATGAGCCAGTTGATCGGAGCTATGCAACAACAATTTCAGACAATGGCTCAAGACAATTCAAAACATTTTCAAGAAAATTCCAATCAGCTCAAATTAGACATGAAGCAAGAACTTCTAGAAAATTCAAAACAATTTCAAGAAAATTCCAATCAGCTCAAATTAGACATGAAGCAAGAACTTGTAGAAAATTCCAACAAAATGGAACATCAACTTCTTAAAAATTCCAACAAAATGGAACAAAAACTTCTTGAAAATTCCAACAAAATGGAACAAAAGTTTCTTGAAAATTCCAACAAAATAGAGCAGAAACTTCAAGAAAATTCCGAACAGCTTCAAGAACATTCGAAGCAGCTTCTGGAAGTTTCTAATACACTTTATGGCAAAGTAAATGAGCTTGAAGCGCATATGATTGACGTTGATGATAAAATGAAAAAATTGGAAGACAACGCTGATGAGAAATATCAAGGTTTCGACAAAAAGCTACAGAAAATACAAGAAGATTTCACTTTACTACAGCTCAGTGGACCCTCAATGCATGTTGTCAGTGGTACGAGGCTAAAAACACCGATTTACGATGGAACCACAGCGTTCAACATTTTCAAGCTGCAATTTGAGACCACGGCTGTAAGTAATCGATGGAACAATGAAGACAGCGTAGCCGCACTTATCGTGGCACTAAAAGGAGGTGCAGCCGAAGTATTGCAGACTAGTCCAGAAAGCAATAAAAACAGTTACACAACGGCTATGTCTGCACTGCAACGAAAATACGGCAGTGATCACATGGAAGAGATTTACAGAATGGAACTTAAGGACTGAATGCAACGAAATGGTGAAACATTGCAGGCGTATGCAGCGGACGTCGAGAGGCTTGCGCATTTGTCGTATGCAGATTCAACGAGTGATTTCATAGAAAAGTGCAAGATCGAAGCCTTCGTTGACGGTATAAGTGATCCGGAAACAAGACGTGCCACAGTGACAATGACGAAAGTGACATTTACGGAAACTGTAACCACAGCGCTAACACAGGAGACAGCAACTACGTTGTGCCACCCAGCGCCAAAGGTCCGTAAACTAGATGTGGAGAATGAAGACCTACTTCAGGTAATTTGCCAAGCGTTAAAAAGTGGAGCTAAACCAGATTACACTGCTGCCAACCGAGACACCCAATTTAAAGGTAAATGCTACAACTGTGATACATATGGGCATATGGCACGTGATTGTCGTAAAAAACGCAAGCGCTCAATGAATCCATTTGCAAATGAACCCCGACATAAAGAAACCCAGGATCATGTCCAAAATAGCGGAAATTTCAATCAAGCTTTAAACTAAAACGAGTCAGATCTGCGGGGCACGATCTGACTCCCATAACCGATTGCCCCAGGATCTCCATTTCACAAATTGCTCGAAAGTCGATTAGTTTAACTTCCAAGGGGCTAATTGATTGTGTAGCATATATGGATCAATTATAAGAAGTAACCTTGTTAGGGACGAAATAGAGCCGCTTATCGGGATAAGATTGCAAACAGCGACAGGTGAAGAGGCTCCAATCAGAGGAAAAATTACCAAGGAATTCATTATTGGCACTACGACAGTTAAGCATGATTTTATAGTGGCGGAAATAGTAGACGAAATAATACTTGGCATGGACTTCATGATAAGATACGGTTTCACACTAGATTTAACAAGAAAAATTTTGAATTATGCCAACATAGAGATCCAACTAAACATTGATTGTGACCAGAGCCCAAATATTAAACAAGTTATTGCTCATAAAAATAGAAAATACCACCTAATTCAGAAGCAATTGTTTGGTCGAAATTAAATGGAGATTGTGGGATAAGCAAGTTGTGGGCTATAAAAGCGAATGATGAGCAAATGAGCAGAAGTAATATTGTTGTCGGAAGAACATTAGTAGAAGCGACAAAAGACAAAGTTTTTCCAATAAGATTTCTCAACATTGAAAACTCGTCCAAATTATTTAAAAAGGGAACAGTGATAGGCCAGTGTCAAGAGGCATCAGCGTTTATAAATTGTGAGTCAAATCCATCAAGGGACTACGGCACATCGCAAATAAACAAACAATCTACTCACAAGTTTATAAATGAGTGGACGAAGGATTTGGGTGGCAAAGAAAATAGTCAAGTGCAACAGCTAATTGACAAATATCGGTGTAAATTTGCTGAAAAGGGCCAAAAGGATGGCAGAACTGCCATTGTAAAACATCGAATAGACACTGGTGATTCTAACCCAATTCGTCAAGCACCAAGAAGAGTACCACTTGCGAAAAGAGACGAAGTATCGCTTTTGGTTGAAGAAATGCACACAAATGGCGTGGTGGAACCATCTGAGAGTCCATGGAGTTCAACAGTAGTATTGGTGAAAAAGAAGGACGGTAGTACTCGGTTCTGCGTTGACTACCGAAAACTTAATGATGTCACCAAGAAAGATAGTTATCCACTGCCCAGAATCGATGACACCTTGGATACACTATCTAATGCTAAGTGGTTTTCAACGTTGGACTTGCAAAGCGGTTACTGGCAAGTAGAAATCGATAAAAAAGATCGAGAGAAGACCGCATTCAGTACTGGAGATGGACTATGGCAATTTTTGGTAATGCCGTTTGGACTATGCAATGCCCCAGCAACATTCACACGTATTAGAAGGTTTACACTGGAAAACATGCCTAGTATACCTTGATGATATAATTGTTATGGGCAGGGATTTCAACGAACATCTAAGAAATCTAGAGGAAATATTCATTCGATTGAAAAATGCGGGTCTACAACTTAGCCCAAAGAAATGCTTACTTTTCAAGAAAGAAGTCAATATCTGGGTCATGGAGTTACCACGGAAGGAGTGCATACCGATGAAGATAAAATAGTTGCAGTAAAGGAGTGGCCCAGACCTACGAAGTTTCTTGGGGCAATGTAAATACTACAGGCGATTTGTTCCAGGTTTTGCCAATGTTGCTAGCAGTCTTCATGAGTTGACAAGAAAGAACCGCACCAATTCTTGCGTATCCAATTCCAGGTGAGAAATTTATACTTGATACGGATGTAAGTGGATACGGAATAGGCGGAGTTCTCTCTCAAATGATCAATGGGCAAGAAAAAGTGATCGCATACTACAGTAAAACATTGTCCAAGCCCGAGCGAAATTATTGTGTCACCAGGAGGGAGCTTCTTGCTGTAATTGAAAGTGTGAAAAATTTCCATAAGTATCTGTACGGACAACATTTTCACTTGAGAACCGATCACGCAGCACTACGATGGTTACTTCAGTTCAAAGATCCGGAAGGCCAAATTGCGCGTTGGATAGAACGATTACATAGCTACGATTTCTCAATCGAACATCGTAAAGGAGGAAATCATGGAAATGCAGATGCTCTGTCACGTCGTCCAGGTAAACTAGAATGCAGACATTGTTCAAGAACGGAAGGAAAAGAAAACATAATTGACATTCGGTTGCTAAATGTTTTGCCCGATGAAAAATGGACTCCGGAACAAATACAAATTGATCAAAAGAGTGATCCCGACCTCACAAAAATCATGATGTTCAAGGATCAGCAAAAAAAAAAAACCATCGTGGGAAGATATAGTGGCCGACAGTCCAATAACTAAGGTGTACTGGGCACAGTGGCAGAGCTTAAAGCTACAAGATGGTTGCTTATATCGTGTATGGGAAAATGAAGGTGGCACATCCGCTCGAAGTTTGATTGTTGTTCCCAAGTTAAAAATAAAAGAAATATTAGCGGAATACCATGGTGGATCTAGTGGTGGTCATTTGGGCATTAATAAAACGGTCGAGAAGGTAAAGAAACGTTTTTATTGGATTGGATGCCAAGAGTCTGTCACCGATTGGATTCGAAGTTGCCCGCAATGTGTACTAGCAAAAGGACCAACAGTCCGAAGTCGCGGCAGGATGCATCAGTACAACGTGGGAGCACCATTCGAGCGTATTGCCATGGATGTCGCCGGGCCGTTTCCAATCAGTGATGCGGGTAATAAATATGTCCTTGTCGTCATCGACTACTTCAGAAAGTGGCTCGAAATGTATCCCATGCCGAATCAAGAAGCCACAACAGTTGCGGATGCATTAGTTAACAACTGGGTAAGCCGTTTTGGAGTACCGTTGGAATTATATTCAGATCAAGGAAGAAATTTTGAGTCTGCTGTATTTAAAGAAGTATGCAAAGTCCTCAGCATACACAAAACACGAACAACGCCTTTGCATCCGCAATCAGACGGTATGGTGGAGAGATTCAATCGGACTTTGGAAGAGTATCTCAGAAAAGTGGTTGATAAAAATCAAAAAGATTGGGATACACACATACCAATATTCCTTATGGCTTATCGAACGGCGTTCATGATACCACAGCAGCTTCACCATCTAAAATTGTTTTTGAAACAGACTTAAGATTACCTGTGGATTTAAAGTTTGGTGCGAGTCCTTCAGCTGGAATTCCTATACACAATTATGTTTCCAGAAAAAGTGAAGAAATGAACGAAATGCATCAATTTGTAAGACAGCGTACACAATTTGCGAGTGACAAGATGAAGGCCAGATACGACTTGCGCACAAATTCAGAGGGATTTACGGAAGGAGAGCTTGTTTTGCTCTATAACCCACAAAGAAAGAAAGGCTTATCCCCTAAGCTACAAACTCACTGGAAAGGACCATATAAAATAATTAAAAGAATTAACGATGTAGTATATCGGATTCAGAATACTGCGGGCGTTAGACGAAAAATGAAAGTAGTACATTTAGAAAGGTTGGCGCCGTATAGAGAGAGAGAGGATTAACATCTGTTCGGGACGAACAGATTTAGATGGAGGGCAGTGTTACGAAAAGATGTAATTTGCCCCATAGTGCAAGCAATCAACAATACTTAATGAGACGCAACACAATTCAGCGCACTAAGCATGTGTTAGAAAGAGACGGAAGATCATTCAGCGCACTGAGGCAGTGTGTGAGAAAGAGATGAGTTCACCGCATTAAAACACATGAGTGCGAATGAGATTCCAATAGCATGCGTCATTCACGAAACGAGTAGAAGGTTCTCGAAACAAGTCGAAGCTTGTCGAAACGTGTCGAACTGATGCATGCAGTATATAAGGGAGCCGCATCAGAGGTACAGCACTTCAGTTGTGATTTGATAGTGAACTAGTGCGTCTCGTGAATGAACATTGTTAAGCTAAATTGTAAGCAATTGCAGTTGATATAAGTGATTATTCTTTAAGTTGTTATTTAAATAAATAAAGTTAATTAATACTAGTTGAAATAATACTAGTTAAAACCAAATATTAGTGTGTTTTTATTTTGTACACAATCCAGCGATACGAACTCGTAGAATAGTTTTCCGTAGACTGAATTTTCGTAACAATATTATAATTAATTAACTTTCTACTAATTTCTGCTATTATTGCAGACTTTCTTTATTTTTCTGGTTTTTCCTAGAAAAATCCTTAATAGGAATTAATTTTTGAAAATTTTGTAAATTTTGCAATAAACCTCAGTAATAAATAAAATTGTGAGTAATTCATTTTTCTTAAATTTAATTTGCGAAAATTCGATTTTTTTTTATTAGAAAAATTGGTTCTCGCCAAACGATAGACGACGCAACATTCGGAATCTGCAATTTTTTTTTGTTCTCCAGTGCCAATTCCTTTGTGGGTAATACTTTCTATTAATTATTTCATTTCTTTTTTTCTCTGATACAATAAAATCTCTCTGTAGATTGGCACTTAATCTGATTTATTGAATTTTAACAAAATTCACGCTCAGAAGCACAATACATATACATATACCTTCCTAGCTAAATTCTTGAGGAGAGCCTAAACTGAGTCCAGCAACTAAACGCATCGCTGCAGCAGCATAAGTTATCTTCAAACGCCGCGACGATCAAAACGATCAACATAAGCTGAGCCGCAAATCAACAGCACGCGCAACTGTTTCGGCAATTTCGGACACCCTCTGATTGCCACTACCTCCTTTCTCCAGGCAGAGTGTTTAAAAATGTCCCTAAAATAGTGAAATTAATACAGCAAAAAAAGGCACATAATTATGTATAAAATTCGTTAAAAAAAAGAAAAATATTGCGAAATGTTCAAACCTTTTTCAAGAAGGGACACCAGCTTTAAAATGATATAAATACAAATCTTAACTAAATAAAACTATAAGAATTAGAAAAAAATTAAAATTAATATAAAAAAATGAAAAATGTGTGTGAGGAGTAGATTTTATTAATTTGATTTAAAAATTAAATTATATTACGTAATAATAAATGAAAAAATTTAACTGTGCGAGTATAATATAAAAAAAATATGTGTATTACCAAAACGCATGTGTAACGCAAAATGTAATTAATTATTTTAATATAAATAATAAATTAAATTGGTGCAACTGCAGCATCATCATTGATTTAAATTTAAAAATGGGAATGGTTCGGAACCATGTTTTAAATAATGAACGAAACATTTTGAAATATTTGAAATATTTGAAATATATAAAGATCTTTCATCGTGGGAGCGACTCTTCGGCTGTTAAAAAGTAGTAAGTCTCTTTTATGTTAATTACAGATCATGTTCTCTCTCTCTCCTCTATTTGTATGTTGTTATATATATATATATATATATATATATATATATATATATATATATATATAATATTAAATATTTTTTTTATTTTAAAACCCACTATTAAAATACACACACCATCATTTTATTATAATACAATTTACATTTTGCACGTACCCATTATAAATAAACTTTCCACATTTCCACATTTCCACATACACCAAATTTTCCAATTTTAAATATTATTAAATTCATAAATAAATGAAATAAACAAATAAATAAACAGCGTTCGTAATATTAAATAATAAATAAAATTAGTAAATGAAATGAATATTTTTTTGATACTTTTCGTATTGTTATGATTTACAATTTTGTAAATAATATAAATGTCGAATGAGACACTATTTAGATTTAATAAAACAAATCAATGAATTAAAAAAAAAAACTTGTTTGCTTTAATTTAATTCAATAAATGTTTTATTTATTTATAATGGAACTTTTAATTAATTTAATTTGATCTCTCGCTGACCTATGTTGTGAGTATTGCATAAAATGATATCTGTGGAATCATCAATGATATGTATACGCGATGCCTTTATATGATGATCATGGTTGGAAGGGTTTTCGACGTTGCATTTCCATCTTTGCAATCGTCACCAATTTCATGATGAGGTTTTCATGTATTTCCGTTTCCCTTTTTCTCTTGTTTCTTTGTTTACTTCTCTCTCTGTTTCTCTATGTTATCTCTCTTTCTCTATTTCTCCATTTAAGCACGCATAATTTAATAATTTTTTTGAATAAATAACAAGCGATGTTAGCACCCTTACCCACCCACTAGCCAACGAGATAGAGCCGGATATAATTGCGTGCTTCCGCTGTCACCTCTTGCAAAAACAACTACAACGTGTTCGTTACAAGCTACAGATATAAAATTATTTTTGGCGCCCACCGTGGGGCCCACACATTAACATTCTCATTTATTACCATCTTTTATCGAATTTAAAGATATGATCTAGTGTGGTTCCCTTTACTTTGTTTTACTATTGCTTTCTCTTTTACTTATTTCAAATAACTTTTAACATTTATGTATGGATTGATCGGATACCTCGGAATGTTAGTTTGTAGTGAGCACTTTGTGTGCGTGCACTAAACCAGCATTTAGGGCTAACCATACGCACTGTATTTAGGTCATATTGGGATGCACTTTATTTTTGCTGGAACTGCTGATATTTGGATTTTTTGTAAGCTAGAATCAGACCGCGAATCAATATTTCTTTTTTTAATATTTCCTCCTTCTCACTTAATTCTCTTGGAATTAATTATTTTGATATTTATTCAAAATAATGCCAACGATTTAAAACTCTTCTTTTCTTATTCTACATTTAAATATTTGTTTGTTTTCTCTATTCTGACTCTAATTTTTCCAAATTTTTTTTTCTATATTTTTAAACCTTAACTTGTAAACTCAAATGATATTGGATTTTTTTTAATTTTTTATGTGCAGTGTGATCTGATAGGTTACGCGCAGAGGTCAATATTTTGATATTCGAAATTTTTGTTGAGGTTACACCCCGGAAGTTTATGGCTATCGCAGTTGAGATTATTTTTTTTTTTCAAATTAACATTTTGTTCTCTTACTCTAAAAAAAAATATATATAAAAATTTTTTTTACCCTAATTATTGGAATAAATATTTTTTTTGTTTTTGGCAAAAATTGAAATAAATTTCATTAAAACCAATTTTTTTAATTACCATTAATAATTTAACAAACAATTTAAATCAATTATATTATTAAATAATATTTCTTTAAATATTCAAATTTTAAAAAATATATATATTTTTTTGCGATTTAAAGTTACAAATTCTGAATTTAAATAACGTATCCATAACGTATTGGAAATATTTTTTTTGTAATATCCAACTTTAATTAAAAAAAAAAAACATTTTTTAATTATTTATTTAATGATGTCTCATCTTCGCAAGGGTGACGAAGAAATGTCAGCACCTGAAGTAGTCCCATCTACCGAAAACACTAGCGCGAGTTGCAACATTTGCAGAAATTTCATTAGCCATAGCGCACAGTTGTTGAAAACGCACTGTGGTCACACTTTTCATAGGACGTGTATAACAAAATTTATAAAAACCTGTACGGATTGTCCTGTCTGCAAGACTCGCTTAGTTGCAGCGGAATCCGCAGCCATTGCTAATGCAAATGTATCCGCACCTGGTACGCCAAGGGTGACGCGACCTCAAGTTGCTAAATCGACAACATTAGACATTAACCAATCATTAAATACATCAATTTCAAATAATCGTTCTGAGGTTGCAAAGGGCAGTTCATTAAATCCTGATACAACTGTCATTTCACTTAATTCTTCGACGAATCCCATGATGAATACCTCGACTTCTCCGCAAAATCAACGAGAAAATATACGAAACATAGTGACAGCCGTTGTTGGTGCGCAACAGGCGGAGATGTTAGAAAGTCTGAGTCAACAAGTGACGAAGTTAATTGAAACGAGTATCGCTGCAGGTCTGCAGAAATTGCAATTACATACCCCTGTTCACCAAGGAACTCAGCAGATGCCAACACCGCAAATTCAACCGTTACCTGCGATTGAACAACAAACATTGGAACAATTGCTAGGTTTGCCAGTGCTGCTAATGTGAATTATCACAACGGACATACGCCCCGTACAGATGGCAACGTTTCGGGATGTGGTCCATATATTTCTCACATCGGTGCTCCGTCAGCATCTGATTCTTCATTGCGATCTGATAGGGTTAGCCATATAATTTATAATTGGAAAAGTTTCTAATTCAAACGGAGATTCTCGAGGACTTTCAGTCGATAATATTATTTATAGCGCTGAAGCTTTAACAGACATTGAATGGCAATTTTGATTTGTTATCGCGTTATGCATCTATTCTGATCGACTCCAAAGCCAGCAACTGGTTTTGGAGGTACCATCGGTCTGTTCGAGAAATTCGTTGGCCTGATTTTTGTATTGCTCTTCGTGGACAGTACAAAGACTCTCGTACAGACGTGGACTACCGCGAAATGATTCGTGACCGAAAACAAAGTCCACTGAGAACTTTGACACCTTCTACGAATCCATTTTGGAATTGATTGATCGGCTCGATCAGCAATTGCCATAAAACGCATTAGTCCAAATTTTGAGAAGAAACTTATTACCGGAAATACAACATGAACTTCTAAACATTCAAATTTATTCGGTTTCGCATATACGAGATATAATTAGAAAACGAGAGTTTTTTATGCACGATATCGCAAAAAACAAACATTTAATAAAGGAAATATTCCACGTAGAAATATTAGCGAGATAGATCAGAACACTATAGATGTTGTTTGCGATGAGGATAGGGTTGTTGAGATTTCGTTAACCTGCTGGAATTGTGAAGCTGCAGGTCATCGTTATCATGATTGCTTAGATAAGAGACGTGTCTTTTTTTATGGGTGTGGACTGAAAAATGTGTATAAGCCAAATTGCAAAAATTGTCAAAAAAACTGCAGGGCGCACAGAAAAGTGCACTGCACAGAAAAGTACACTCAAACAGATCCATGCGAATACACAACTACCCAACACAAACCCCAGTAAAAATTTTAAAGTCATCAAATAATTCTAATGAACAAACAAATAAAACTAACATTTCTAATTAAAATAAAATTAATAAAACAATTTATAATATTCCTTTAAATAAAAATAATTTTCCTATAAAACCTTTTCAATTGCGACTCGCTGAGTATAATATTGGTCGAGAACGAATTTTTAACGAGCCTTCAAAATTTTCTTCTTCTACTTTAGAGCCTTTATCATTATTTTCAAATTCCGCAACGTCACTAAGTGTCGAACCTAGTTTAGCACCTTCTCGCTCTAGTACTCGCATTAACTCTTTTTGTAAAAATATAAGAGAAACAAAAAAACTGTTTTTAGCTTCTGTTTTTGAAAAACCAAACGACATTCGACCTTATGCCGAAGTGAATCTGTTTGGGAAAAATATTACCGGTTTACTAGATACAGGGGCTTCGATAACTTGCATTGGAGCGCAAACTGCGCAAAACTTTTTAAAATCAAATACGCCATTTAAAAAAATTAAGTCCATTGTGCGATCTGCTGATGGCAAATCGCAAAATGTTGTAGGTCACTTAAACACAAAAATACTTTTTCGCGGAGTTTCTAAAATTTTAAATATTTATATTATTCCAACTTTGTCCCAAAATCTTTGTTTAGGAATTGATTTCTGGCAGGCATTTGATTTGCTTCCCTCTGGTCTTTTGTCAGAAATATCTAAAATAAATGTCGAAAATTCTATTTGCGACATTTCAGAACAGCGTCCACTATCTGATTTACAAAAACAACAATTGCAAAATACTGTTGACCTTTTTCCATCTTATAGTAAGGAAGGTTTAGGTAAAACAAGTGTCATATCCCATGAGATTGATGTCGGCGACGCCAAACCAATCAAACAGCGACACTTTCCCGTATCGCCAGCCGTTGAAAAATTAAATTACGAAGAATTAGACAGAATGTTGCAATTAGGAGTAATTGAGGAATCAGAGAGCGCTTGGTCTTCGCCAATTGTTTTAGTCAGGAAGCCAGGGAAAAACAGATTGTGTCTGGACAGTCGAAAAGTAAATTCGGTAACTGTAAAAGATGAATACCCTCTCCCCAATATCGATGTTATATTAAGCAGAATACCCAAAGCAGAATATATAACTAGTCTCGATTTAAAAGATGCCTTTTGGCAAATACCATTGGATCCTTCGTCCAGGGATAAAACCGCATTTACTGTTCCTGGAAGGCCACTTTACCATTACAAGGTCATGCCATTTGGCCTCTGTAATGCTCCTCAGACCATGTCCCGTCTGATGGATAAAGTTGTACCTGCTCATTTAAGGACAGAAGTGTTCATCTATCTTGATGATCTGTTGGTCATTTCAGATTCGCTTGATCAATTCCTTGATGTTTTGCGAGAACTCGCCCTGCATCTGCGAACTTCCGGTTTGACCATAAATGTAGGGAGAAGTAGGTTTTGTGTCCGAGAAGTCCGATATTTAGGTCATGTAATAGGGAATGGGGTTATTCAAACAGATCCGGATAAAATTCCCGCCGTAACAGAATTTCCAGTTCCGAGATCTGTGAAACAATTACGTAGATTTTTAGGAATGTCGGGGTGGTATAGAAAGTTTATTAGGAATTATGCGACTGTCACCACGCCATTAACTGATTTGCTGAAAAATAAAAAATAATTCGAATGGAATTCTGAAGCACAAGGAGCTTTTGAAGATCTGAGAAACATTCTGAGTACCACGCCTGTTCTACGAAGTCCTAATTTTTCACAACCGTTTTATATACATTGTGATGCAAGTAGAACAGAAATAGGAAGTGTCTTGGTTCAGAAAACTGCGGACGGTGAAGAGTTCCCTATAGCATTTATGTCGAAAAAACTCAACCAAGCCCAACGCAATTATTCAGTGACCGAACAAGAATGTTTAGCAGCAATGCTAAGCATAAAAAAATTTAGAGTTTATGTGGAAGGACATGAGTTCACTGTCATCACCGATCACGCATCGTTGAAGTGGCTCATGTCCCAAACACGCGGTTAGCTCGATGGCAGTCAAAACGTGGTTCCTAGAGTAAATACTAAGGATTTGTCTTGTCTTTCTGATTTATCTGCTATAGATAATGGCAGTGGGTTTTTTTGTGGATTTAAACTCCACACATTTTAAAACAGATGAATACAACGAATTTTTGAACAGTGTAAAGAAAATTATTGAAAAGTTGCCGGATTTAAAGATAGTGGACGGTTACTTGTACCGACGGACAGAACATGCATCGGGTGAGCAGTTACAGGATGATTTAAACAATATGAGCGTAACAAGCGAGCTTATAATTTGCGATCAAGAATTGTAAATTATGCTGTAGGGCAAGAAGTATTTGGAAGAAATTTCAGCCAAAGTAATTTTGAAAAAGGTTGTAATGCTAAGTTGGCACCACCATTTATAAAAGCTTGTGTTTTGAAGAAATCTAAAAGTCTTATATTTCCCGAAACACTGCTGCTGTGCAAGGTGTATGATGTTGGTTGTGCTTCAACAAAATTATTTCCTTTACATTTGTGCTTCAACAAAATTATTTCCTTTACATTTGTTACCCTTTTCTTAAAAATTCACGCTCAGAAGCACAACACATATACCTTCCTAGCTAATTTCTTGAGGACAATCTAAACTGAGTCCAGCAACTAAACGCATCGCTGCAGCAGCATCAGTTATCTTTTTAAACGCCACGACGATCAAAACGATCAACATAAGCTGAGCCGCAAATCAACAGCACGTGCAACTTTTTCGGCAATTTCGGAAACCCTCTGATTGCCACTACCTCCTTTCTCCAGGCCGAGTGTTTGTGCGAAAACCGCAAAAAAAACCGTCAATAAAAACATAAATTTTTGATTTAAAAAAAAAAAAAATTTACTAAAAATATAATATATATTTTTATAGTACGTATGTATATTTATAATGAATACATATTAATATATGAAATAAATTAAATTCAATCTTGAATATTAAGATATACGTTTATAAGAAATAAATTTTAAAATTTACTAAGAGGTTTCCAAATACAAAAATAAAAGCGTGCGGCAAAATTATTGAATATAACAGTCCAACTCCAGCACTAATAAACATTGCAATTTAATTCAACTTTGCATTAGTTTTCAATATAATTTTGGAGAAGGGGTAGATCAGTATCCCTAGTAGAAATTTGCCTGATGCGCCCGTCGGGAAATGATCGGGTTTTCGTTGGGTAAGTCCTATTAGAGAATATTTGATCATTGCCTTTGCATGCCCTTATCATGCTTACCATACCAGGGTTTGCATTATCTAAATAGTCAATGTTCCCGATCATAGCTACATTACTTGTTCCTCATAACGAAATGACATCAGACAATGATCGAGATTTAATGAGAGAAACCCTATTATGCTCGGGATTTGACAAGGCAATTGTCGGGTAAATAATAAAATGGGGACTTGCCCGATCAGTACATGATCATGGCCCGAGGTCAGTACATGATCAGGACACTGCGTTACTAGGACATTATGGGCCTCGTCATATCCGGATCATCTCAAATAATGACATGATCACTTCATGACCATGGCCCTACCAAAATGTCTACTAGGGATGGAAGTATCTATGAGTTTTGTAGGCAGTGCTGCTATCGGAAGTCCAATGATATTTTTTTGGCATGCGTTATGTTTTTACCTCAGGATAATCTGGCAAAACTGAACTTTTAATTAGAAATATTTATTTATGTACTTAATTTAAGTCATGGAATTTGACTAAATGATGTAGATTAACGTTTTATATCTCCTTGCAGAGAGGGTCGTAATTTCACCGAGGTGTGTGGCACCTGTCAAATAAGCAAACCTTTTAAAATGCTACCACTCTCGACTTATAAAAGTAGTACATAGTTTTAAAAACAGAAGTAAAAGCTCATATTTTACATTATAATCTCCATGTAGAATCTGGGTGCAACTGGACAAAGTGATGTGATATCTCCTATACAATCTTGCCTTGTGCTGTGAAGGGTTATAGTGTGCTGAGCGGTTGCGAGATTTAAAGTATAATGAGTTGTAGTTTTGTGATGTATAAGATATATAAATATAAATATGATCATAATTGTATTCCTTTGATAGTTAAAATTCATATTTAGGCTACACATTTACAAATGTAATATGCTGGTAATTTTTAATATTTTCGCCGCACGCTTTTATTTTTGTATTTGGAAACCTCTTAGTTAATTTTAAAATTTATTTCTTATAAACGTATATCTTAATAATATAAATTGAATAAGATTGATTTTAATTTATTTCATATATTAATATGTATTCATTATAATTATACATACGTACTATAAATATATTTTATATTTTTAGTAAATTTATTCTTAATTTTTTAGTACAGATTTTTATAAAAGCTTGTTTTTTAAAAAACTTATTTTTATTAGTTTTTTTATTTTTACTTTTTTTAGTCGTTATATGGTCATTAGAATTAGTATTTTGCATAGATCAGTTCAGCGGTTACCGAGATATAATATTTGCCTTCTGTCGATGTAATTTGAACTACTTTCTAGTCTTTGAAATTTCCCCAACGATTTCCTGTACCAAGCATTGTCGAGATCAGTTAAGTTATTACCGAGAGAGTAATGCCCGCAAGAGTAATTCTACCAAGTGTTTCATATATCGGTACAGCAGTTACCGCGATATGTTTTGTCCTTACCGCCCTCTATCGATATAATTTCGAACTACACTCTAACATATCGTCGTTGTAGAACGAAAAGTCACCAAATACATATTCAAAATATTCATTTACAAATATGTTTATATATCTGTTAACTTTTAATCGATCATATCAATTTTTAACCAAATGATAAGAAAATGTAAATCTATCAATTGACATTTCAACTTTAAAAATGCATCAATTACTTTTTATAATATTAATCAACAAACTAGAAATTTTAATTTTTCATAAAAATGTAGTTTGTGACTTTTCGTTCTACAACGAACGATATGTTAAATTGGGGTCCCGAAGGAATCACTTAATGAAGTTTTGCATAGATCGGTTCAATGGTTACCGAGATATAAAATTGTGCCTTTAACGCACCTTCTACTTTCTGAACTGCATTAATTTGTGTGCTCGAAAGAATTACTGCACCAAGTTTTACAGAGATCGGTTCAGTGGTTACTGCGATATAGAATTTCGTACTTAACGTCCTCTAGCGATGGAAAATCGAAGCTCTGAGTATGTCATATTTATTTCAGTCTTCAATACTATACATACTATATACTAGCTGGACCCGTGCAGGACTCGTGCCAAGATTTTGTGAATTCAAAGATATGGATATAGATTTTATTAATATAAAAAACATTTTTATTATTTATATCTGGGAAGTTTTTATGGGTTTTATAAATGTATGGGTTTAAAATAAATTATTCCCAGTAGAAATTTTCGTCGTAAATTTTTTTCTCCATAGAACGCTTTCCCGTAAAATTCTTCACCATATAGTTTTCCCAGTAAAAGTTTTAGTGTGGTGAGTTTTAAAGTGGTGAGTTTTGGTGTGGTAAGTACGCATAGAACGCTTTCCCGTAGAATTCTTCACTGTAGAGTTATTCCCAGTAAAAGTTTTAGTGTGGTGAGTTTTAAAGTGGTGAGTTTTGGTGTGGTGAGTCAGTTTGAGTGTGGTGTGTTTTAGTGTGGTGAATTTTGGTGTGGTGAGTTTTAGTGTGGTGAGTTTTAGTGTGGTAAGTTTTAGTGTGGTGATTTTAAGTGTAGTGAGTTTTAGTGTAGTGAGTTTTAGTGTGGTGAGTTTTAGTGAGGTGAATTTTGTGTGGTGAATTTTATTGTGATGAGTTTTAGTGTGGTGAGTTTTAGTGTCTTGAGTTCGTTTCTCTGTATCTTTCCTTTTTTTGTTTTTCCTTTAGTTTGGATTTTAGTTTTATGTTATTGCTTTTATTTTTGCTTTTGTTATGTGCTTTTGCTTTTGTGTTTTTACTTTTAATGTTTTTTTTTTTGTATTTGAGGTTTTTGTTTCATGTTCGTAGCTGGTGAAACGCCGATTTATATCATATTGATATAATCCCGCCCATATATAGCCTACCATTTCTTCCAGATCATACCGCATATGTGGTAAAAATTTCAAGAAAATCGGATCAGCAGTTTTATTTATTATATTAATAGCATTTCATCTTTCTAGGTGAAGATCGCACTTCAGAGGGTCCATTAATAGTAAATGCGCCCCCTAGCGGACAAAATTCAAAGTTCTGAGTTTGCCATATTTTTTCTCGTGTCTAAAACTATACATATACTCAATTTTATCATTCTAGGTAAAGAACTGACCTCACACGGTCCAAAAATAGTTTTAGCGCCCCCTAGCGGTCAAAATTCGAACTTTATTTTTATATGTGACACATCGAATACCATATGTGTTCCAAGTTTGATATTTTTGTGCCCGACATACTAACAAACGAACAAACGTACAAACAAGTGAAGTTAAATAAAAGCTTGTAATAATAATAAAAGCTTGTAATAAAAAACCCACATAAAATTGTCAAATGTGGAAACAATAAATGAAATAGTGATGAGGTGATATTAAATCAATTTTAAAATATATATATATATATATATACATATATATATATATATATATATATATATATATATATATACATATATATATATATATATATATATATATATATATATATATAAATAATTGCCTTTAAAGCCACGAAAAATATGAAAATATATTATTATAATGTCCCTAAAATAGTGAAATTAATAAAAAAAAGGCACATAATTATGTGTAAAATTCGTAAAAAAAAAAAGAAAAATATATTGCGAAATGTCCAAACGTTTTTCAAG
Organism: Dryomyza anilis; assembly: GCA_951804985.1. Lineage (NCBI taxonomy): Eukaryota > Metazoa > Arthropoda > Insecta > Diptera > Dryomyzidae > Dryomyza > Dryomyza anilis. Next base: position 58,685,025 of record OX638130.1, on the reverse strand, counting down.
AAGGGACACCAGCTTTAAAATGAAATAAATAAAAATCTTAACTAAATAAAATTTTAAGAATTTGAAAAAAATTAAAATTAATATAAAAAAAATGAAAAATGTGTGTGCGGAGTAGATTTTATTAATTTAAAATTATTAAAATAAATTAAAATTTAAAAATCAAATTACATTACGTAATAATAAATGAAAAAATTTAACTGTGCGAGTATAATATAAAAAAAAAAATATGTGTATTACCAAAACGCATGTTTTTGAAACACATATATATGTGTGCACATATTAACTGAGTGGTGTTTGTATTGCTTATGTAAAATGCTCGTGTGAGAGAGCGAAATTTTAAATCCTGATTTTTTTTTGTAATAATCAAAAAAAAAAAAAATGTAATTAAATATTTTAATATAAATAATAATTTAAATTGCGGCATCTTCATTGATTTAAATTTAAAAACGGAAATGGTTCGGAACCATGTTTTAAATAATGAACGAAACATTTTGAAATATAGGTATAATCAACGATCACCAGCAACCAACATGAAAGATCTTTCATCGTGGGAGCGACTTTTCGGCTGTTAAAAAGTAGTAAGTCTCTTTTATGTTAGTTACAGATCATGTTCTCTCTCTCTCCTCTATTTGTATGTTGTTATAAATGAAATGTTAATCTCTTGCAGCTTTAAATTTGTGGTTTGTACGCTCAGCAGCATTGAGAGCTTTATGTATAATTAAAATGCAGTACACTCAAAAAAATTAAAGGTCCATGACCAATTTTTGTATTCTTTGAAAACATTAAGATTTATACAATAAAATCATTTCTAGTAATAATTATGAGAAGAGAACGTGTATAATAATAATACAATATTTTTTTTTGGTCGATTAACTTAAAATCAATAAAAAAAAAATAATTTTGTTGAACATGCCTTAAAAATAAAATAATAATAAAACAATTGATTAAATATGCTATATTATTAAAGACAGTTTTATTAATTTATTGCAATTAATTTATTATTAATCAGCATCACAATTTTTTTTAGGGTAAACGCACACAATGCTGATCGCGACGAAATAAAAAAAAGCATAACACGAAATAAAAATATAAAAAAAATGTGCAACACAATTTAAAAAAAAATTGTGAGAGAGAGCTACATAAAAACAACAATTGCATTCTCTTTTTATTTTTTTAATCTTCATATTAATGATGTTGCTAACTAGCAAACCAAAGCAAATTTCAAATGCAATGTTTTGTTTTGGAAAATACCAACATTAAACAATATTTATAAACTGCAGTTTAGATGAGCTAAATGCACTGAAAAAAAAAATGAAAAACAATAATAATATTTAATATTTCTTTTATTTTAAAGCCCACTATTAAAAAACACACACCATCTTTTTATTATAATACAATTTACATTTTCAAATATGGTTATTTTCAATATAATTTGCTTTGCACCCACATTTTCCACATACACCAAATTATCAAATTTTAAATACTATTAAATACATAAATAAATATAATAAAATGAAATAAACAAATAAATAAACAGCGTTCGTAATATTAAATAATAAATAAAATTAGTAACTGAAATAAATATTTTTTTATACTTTTCGTATTGTTATGATTTCTAATTTTGTAAATAATATAAATGTCGAATGAGACACTATTTAGATTTAATGAAACAAATCAATGAATTAAAAAAAGAAACTTGTTTGCTTTAACTTAATTCAATAAATGTTTTATTTATTTATAATGGAACTTTAAATTAATTTAATTTGACCTTTAGCTGACCTATGTTGTGAGTATTGCATAAAATGATATCTGTAGGATCATCAGTGATGTGTATACGCGATGACTTTATATGATGATCATGGTTGGGAGGGTTTCCGACGTTGCTTTTCCATCTTTGCAATCGTCACCAATTTCATGATGAGGTTTTCATGTATTTTCGTTTCCTTTTTTCTCTTGTTTCTTTGTTTACTTCTCTCTCTGTGTCTCTCTGTTATCTCTCTTTCCAAAGAATGGCCAAAAGGATGGCAGAACTACCATTGTAAAACATCGAATAGACACTGGTGATTCTAACCCAATTCGTCAAGCACCAAGAAAGGTATCACTTGCCAAAAGAGACAAAGTCTCACATTTGATGAAAGAAATGCACACAAATGGCGTAGGGGAACCATCTGAGAGTCCATGGAGTTCACCAGTAGTATTGGTGGAAAACTCGGTTCTGCGTTAACGAAAACTTAATGATGTCACCAAGAAAGATGGTTATCCATTGCCCAGAATCGATGACACCTATCTAATTCTAAGTGGTTTTCAATGTTGGACTTGAAAAGCGGTTACTGGCAAGTAGAAATCGATAAGAAAGATCGATAGAAGAACGCATTCAGTACTGGAGATGGATTATGGCAATTTTTGGTAATGCCGTTAGACTATGTAATGCTCCAGCCACATTCGAGCGGTTAATGGAGCAGGTATTGAAAGGTCTACACTGGAAAACATGCTTGGTATACCTTGACGACATCATTGTCATGGTCGACGAGCATCTTAGAAATTTAGAGGAAGTGTTCCTTCGATTATAAAATGCGGGTCAACAACTTAGCCCAAAGGAATGCTCACTTTTCAGGAAAGAAGTCAAGTATCTGGGTCATCGAGTTACCACGGAAGGAGTGCATACCGATGAAGATAAAATAGTTGCAGTAAAGGAGTGGCCCAGACCGCAAAACCTACATGACCCACAAAGTATCTTGCAGCTCTGTACATACTACAGGCGATTTGTTCCAGGTTTTGCCAATGTTGGTAGCAGTCTTCATGAGTTGACAAGAAAGAAGCGCGCATTTCAATGGAGCGATGATCAAGAAAGGGCGTTTTTAAAATAAAAAGATCTAATGTGCTTGGCACCAATTCTTGCGTATCCAATTCCAGGTGAGAAATTTATACTTGATAGGGATGCAAGTGGATACAGAATATGCGGAGGGAGTTCTCTCTCAAGTGATCAATGACCAAGAAAAAGTATAGTACAGCATACTACAGTAAAATCTTGTCTAAGCTCGAGAGAAATTACTGTGTCACCAGGCGGAAGCTCCTTGCTGTAATCGAAAGTGTGAAAATTGTCCACAAATATCTGTACAGACAACAGTTTCACTTGAGAACCGATCACGCCGCACTGAGACGGTTTCTTCAGTTCAAAGACCCAGAAGGCCAAATAGCACGTTGTATAGAGCGATTACAGAGCTACGATTTCACCATCGAACATCTTAAAGGAGGTCATCATGGAAATGCAGATGCTCTGTCACGACGACCGTGTAAACTTGAATGCAGACATTGTTTAAGAGCAGAAGGAAAAGAAAACATAATTGACATTCGTCTGCTGAAAGTTTTATCCGATGGAAAATGGTCTCCGGAACAAATTCAAATCGATCAAAAGAGTTATCCCGATCTTACATAAATTATGATGTTCAAGGAACAGCAAAGAAAGCCAACATGGGAAGAGATAGCTTCCGAAAGCCCAATAACTAAAGCGTACTGGGCACAGTGGCAGTGCAAAAGTGCAAGATGGTTGCTCATATTATGTATGGGAAAGTGACGATAGCACAAATCAAAAATAAAAGAGATATTAGAGATATAGTGGAGGTCATTTGGGCATGAATGAAACGGTAGAAAAAGTAAAAAAATACGTTTTTATTGGGTTGGATGCCAAGAGTCAGTCGCCGATTGGATTCGCAGTTGTCCGCAATGTGTCGTGGTAGGAAGCATCAGTGCAACGTGGGAGCACCATTCGAGCGTATTGCCATGGATGTCGCCAATGAGTGATGCGGGCAATAAGTATGTCCGTGTCGTCATTGACTACTTCAGCAAGTGGGCTTAAGTGTATCCCATGCCGAATCAAGAAGCCACAACAGTTGCGAACGCATTAGTTAAATACTGGGTAAGCCGTTTTGGAGTACCGTTAGAATTGCATTCAGATCAAGGAAGAAATTTTGAGTCTGCTGTATTTAAAGAAGTATGCAAAGTCCTAAACATACACAAAACACGAACAACGCCTTTGCACCTGCAATCTGATGGCATGGTGGAGAGATTCAAACCGATTTTGTAAGAGTATCTGAGAAAAGTGGATGATAAAAATCAAAAAGATTGGATACACAAATATCACTCTTTCTCATGGCATATCGAACGGCGGTTCATGACACCACAATTGCTTCACCTGTAAAAATTATTTTTGTAACAGATATAAGATTATTATCTCCTGGAATTCCTGTACACGATTATGTTTCCAGAAAAAGTGAACAAATAAACGAAGTGCATCTGTTTGTAAGGCAGCGTACACAATTCGCGACTGATAAAATGAAGGCCAGATAGAACTTGCGAACAAATCCAGAGGGATTTACGTAAGGAGAATTTGTTTTGCTCTATAACCTACAAAGAAAGTAAGGCTTATGCCCTAAGCTACAAACACACTGGGAAGGACCATACAAGATATTTAAAAGAATTAAAATGTCATGTATCGGATTCAGAAAACTACAGGCGTTAGACGAAAAATGAAAGTAGTACATTTAGAGACATTGGCGCCGTATAGAAATAGAGAGGATTAACATATGTTCGGGACGAACAGATTTAGGTGGAGGGCAGTGTAACGAAAAGATGTAATTTGCCCCATAGTGCAAGCAATCAACAATAATAAATGAGACACAAGACAATTCAGCGCACTAAGCAATGTGTTAGAAAGAGACGGAAGATCATTCAGCGCACTGAGGCAGTGTGCGAGAAGAAGATGGAAGATCAGCACATTGAAACAGATGAGAGAGAATCAGATGCCAACAGCATGCGTCCTTCACGAAACGAGTAGAAGGTTCTCGAAACAAGTCGAAGCATGTCGAAACGTGTCGAACTGATGCATGCAGTATATAAGGGTGCCGCATCTGAGGCACGGCACTTCAGTTGTGATTTAATAGTGAACTAGTGCGTCTCGTGAGTGAACATTGTAAAGCTAAATTGTAGAAATTCAGCAAATAGAGTTGATTTTAATGCAAGCAAGACCCAATGTTGTCTGTTTTCTCACAAAAGAATGGATTCACACCTCCCTCCCCTTAATATGGGACCTGTGGACATTGCGCAGTCAGCTGTTCTTGACGTTCTGGGCATATTTTTTCTGGTTTGAATTGGTACTGCTATTTGAAAAATATCGGAAACAGAACCGGAACAGATATTATAGTACCTTTCAGGGAACACAAAGAACCGGAATCGGAACCGTTATTAAAAATGTATGAAACCGGAATCGGAACCACAATAAGTTTGATACTGGGGCCGAATTACGGCAGTCGCGAACGAGTAAAAGCTTTCGAAATTTTTGCGTTTGAAATTACGGCACTCGTTATCGAACCAAAAATCAAAAATATTGGGATGATGACATTGGATAACGAGCAAAGGTTCGAATGCAATCCTTCGAAATTTTACTCGATACATAAACTGTCAACGAAAATATTTAAAAATTTAATTTCTTAACAAAAACCGCCATTTAAAGAGAAAAGAATGTAAGTTATTTATTGTATTTTAATGTCTTGTAATATTATTATTTAATTTTATTTTCATTTGAAGGACGAATTGTAACAAAATAAACTCATTACAAAAAGCAAAGATGGCGGAATTCATGCTGGATCATCAAGATTTCGCAAAGAATCTCCTCCCGAATTGCGCCCAAGGAAAGGCCGTTTCAAAAAATATTTGGGAGCAACTCACCAGAAAATCAAAGATGCACAATTGTGGCGGAAAGTAAATTTGTGCAAATTTGTTTTTTTTTATGATTTTAATAACTTCTTAATCATAGGTCTTTGCTGACCAGAAGCACAATATAAAGAAAAAACTTTCGTTCAATAAGACATCCAAAAAACAAACTGGTGGAGGTCCTTATGAGGAGAAACTGATGACTGCTGCGGAGGACCAACTTCTTACGCCTACCGGGATGGATGCTGAAGTTGAAGGACTTTCTGTAAAATCTATCGGTAACGCTGCTGTAAATTCCAAAAAAGTATTGATTTCCGAAACGGACGAACATGACCCGGTAGCCGAATCATTTGCAAGGATTCTTTCCAGTGAGGACGAAGAGAGCGACGACTCATCACTGATCAGCGATAAGGAGTATTATGAAATCCCGAAGAAACGAAATTATGAAAAATCGACTGATACAAAGTTGTCGCTTTTGTAAACAAACATAAAAGCATTTGAAAATCCACAAGCAACAATTATATCTAAGCTGGACAAATTAATCGAATTAAAGGAAAGATCCCTATTAAAGAGGAGGAGCATGTTGCTAATATGGCAGCAAAAAAGGTGGAGCTTGAGATTTTAAATATTAAGCTCAATAATCTAAAAAAATCATAATTTATATTCCCAATTTAATAGCTATATTTTAAAAATAAAAAAAGATATAAAACTATAATAAGTTTTTAATTTCTGCTTATTAAGGATAGTTTTATGTCGTTTCTAATTTTTTGGCCAATTTTGGTTAGATGAGTTTCGTTTCCAATATCAACATCTGCGACCGTAGATTGTGAAGCATTCCATTTGGCATACATTGGAATTTTAAATTTTATGCACACATTATGCAATGCCGCACAAACATTTCCAAATTTTGCGATTTTTTCGGGGCTGTAACGGCTTCTTTTATCATTGATTATTATTTTCCAGCGACCCTTTAAAATGCCGATTGTTCGTTCAACAATGCAGCGTGCTTTTGAATGAACATCATTAAAGTACGCTTCACTTGAACCTTCCACAGGGTTTCTATAAGGTGTAATACACCATGGTTCAAGTGGATACCCGGAATCGCCTGAAAGAATTGGTAATATAATAAATGAGCGTATATTATTGAGCGTATAATATTAAATCACTACCTAATAGCCAGCAATTTTTAAATTATTATTAATAAACTACTGCTCCAAAAAATATCTTTGGTCGGAATGTTTCCACACAAAGGAATTTTTAGCAAATAGATAATATTTTGTAATCATAATCACAAATCTATAAAGGAAAATACAGTTTCATATTAAAAGTCTTAATCATTTATAGAAAACTTACAATCATAGAGTTAAGACTATGGAATCCTTTTCTATTAAAGAACATATGCTCAGTAATAGTAGGCCTCTGCAGTCCGAAGTGGGTGCCATCGATACATCCAATAACTAAAAAACGCCATAAATAAATATCTAATATGTATACATATAGATTCAAAGTATTACCTCCTGGCAGTTTATATTTCTCCATTAGGACATACAATTTGAAAAGTTTTCAGGAGAAAATGTAATTTCTTTAGGACAAAGCCTAATTTCAAGCTCGTTCACAACATCTGCAACCATTTTGCAGACAGTGCTTTGGCTCATTCCAATTAAATAATCATTGCCGACTGTGTGCCGAAAACTTCCACAGCCTAAGAGCGCGAGCGTTGCTGCTATATGGAGAATTGGTGGCACTGCAGTGGAAAAATGATCTTTTAAATTTATTTCGGAGAGCACGTAATTAAAGGCCTCCTTGCTAAGTCTAAAATGTTTTTTAAATCTGCAAATATATCATACTAAATATATACAATAACTATTTCAAACAGTGAATTACTTTTATCGCGAAGTTCTCGTCTTAACCGCATATCTTTATGTATTTCCTCCTCCGACTCTGAAGAAGTAGTATAAAAAACAACAAAGAATTCATGCTTTTTTGAATTTATTATTTTATTTTTGATTTTTATGACGTTTGACATTTTTATGACATCATATCCATTACAATTTTTAAAAAGTAACGAAAAATCTATTATGCTTTCTCAAAATTTCGATTCGTATCGTATCGAGTGCCGTGATCCAGCCACTCGTTCGATCACGGAATTTTATTCAATACGATTGATTACTCGATAACGACTGCCGCGATTCGGTCCCTGTTGTACTCTCTTAAATCCATAAGTAAAACTAAAACAACAGATTTTTAAGAAAAGATTAAAATACCACGAAATTTTTCTTTTCTGAAGCTGGAAGTAGAGTTTTTTTAAATTGGGGTAGAAACTATAAAAAAAAATATTTAATGGGCGCGTGCCTGATTTTGGAGGCACGGGCGCGGCAGCAACTAGCGCGCACGGAGGTTTGCACTCACGAACTCCGATTTTCGGGCGTGATACGAAAAAAGCACGGCACGCGCCCATCTCTAGTTAACAACCTAGTTCTAGCACGCAAAGTTCGTATGCAATTCAAATACAGTCCACTTAGGCCTCCAATCCTATCGTTCCTTTCAAAACTACTTTGCTACTGGTTCAAAGGCTGTTCTATTGGGTACAGCGATTGTGCAAATTCTTTACCAAGGTACCGCCTATTCTGCTCGAGCTCTACTTCATTCCGGGTCCGAAGGGACATTTATTTCAGTGCTAATATCAAGGTCATTAAAGTTAATATCTCGAACATTACATGCTCAAGTAAATGCTTTAAATAATACAGTTTCAGCAAAAGTCAAAAAAATATTTTTTTTATTCTAAGTTCACCAATAGACTTTAATATATTTATTGAGGCGACTGCTTTAGTTCTTCCAAACCTCACTGGGAATCTTCCAACAACTAATGTGAATCCATCAATTTTCAAACATCTTCCAAATATCCAATTAGCAGACGCAAATTTTTTCAAGAGTTCTCACATTTAATCGGTGGAGATCTTTTCCTATCCATATGGATTTACATTAAATGGCCCTTACAACCGAGGGACGGTTTTGGCCGCTGAGATGAAGCCGCGCCAGTCGGATCTGTATTGCGCGCGCTGACGCCAGTAAGAAATACGTTGCCAGGTTGTCCTCAACTTGGTCTTTCCAACGCAGATTTGGACGTTAAGCTGTCTACCTTCGAGTTTCGATTCAAGCTCCTTCTTGGCAAAGATTTTACGGAGAATCTTTCTCTCGAACGCTCCCAGTACTCTCTCATCGGTGGAGGCCAGTGTCCATGAGTGACTTGTAGAGCATTATTTTTGTCCAGCGAGAGAGAGCTCTACTTCTGTTGGCAAGAGTTATTCTGCGTTTGATCTCCAGGCTGACATCGTTGTTGCTGTTTATGCTGGATCCCAGGTGGACGAAGTCCTTCAGAAAGTCGAACTTGTGGGTGTCAAAATCAGTTTTTTTGTTCAAGACGCACGGCTCGGACAGAGACTCCGGATTTTGAACCTCCGGATATGCGTCGTATTTTCTCGAATTATTTGCGAGCCTCCTTCCTGTCCCCATGCATCTTCATCTCTTTACACTCGCGTCTTTCTGCATCTCTTTTTTACGCCTGAAAAACGTCTCTCTTTCCTTCTCTTCTCTTTGTATCGCTCCTTCGCAGCTCGCGTAGCTACTGACTGCAGGGTAGATTTGTACGCAGCGTCTTTCTCTGCAGTGGCCGCGTGACACTCTAGGTCATACCACTGATTTCTCAGGGGGCGTTGCAATCCAAGCACCTCTTCGGCAGCCGTACGCATAGAGCAGGAGATATGGTTCCACTGCACCCTTATATCATCGAAAGAAGGAGTGCATTGTCTAAGCAGGTGTGAGAGTCGAGTGGAAAATGCTTACGTTCCTGTTGTGATTGCAGCTTTCCGACGTCTAGCTTTCTCTGCGTTTGGTTCCGTACGTTCTTCGCAGCGCTTAAGCGTGTGCGGACTTTGGCAGCTACAAGGTAATGATCCGAGTCCATATTGGCACCTCGGATAGTGCGTACGTCCATCACGCTCGAAGCATGCCTTCCGTCAATCACAACGTGATCAATTTGGTCTCGAGTTTTTTGATTGGGCGACAACCATGTGGCCTTGTGGATATCGAAGTGTTCGAATCTTGTGCTACTAACCACCATGTTTCGTGCTGCGACGAAGTCGATTAGCCTCGTAGTGTTGGCATTGAGGCTAAATTTTCCGATCGTGGGAGAATAGATGGCTTCTCTGCCCACCTTGGCGTTAAAATCGCCTAGCACGATTTTGATATTGTGGCGAGGGCAGCGTTCGTATGCGTTGTCTAGGCGCTCGTAGAAGCGCTCTTTTATCTCGTCATCTTTCTCGTTCTTCGGAGCGTGTGCACAAATTAGGCTGATGTGAAAATATTTAGCCTTGATGCGAGTTGTTGCCAGCCTTTCGTCAACGGGCGTGAACCTAGAGACAAGGCTGCGGAGTCTCTTGCCGACCACAAATTCACATCCAAATTCGTGTCTCTCCGCATGGCAGCTGTAGTGGATATCACAGGACGCTTGTTTCGAGCAGCCCTGTCCCGTCCATCGCATTTCCTGGATAGCGGTGATGTCAACCCTATATTTTTCGAGGACATCTGCCAGCTGGATCGCTGTAAAGGGTCCGGATATTCCAGGTGCATATCCAGATTCCCAACCATATTGCTCGACGGAATAAAGCGACCGGTATGCGGTTTAGTAATTGCACAAGAAACCATTTTTGGGTGAATTCTTACTGGGCTATTTTATCATCCAATAGAGCATTTATATAGGGTGACCTCCTCTCGATTCGAAATCATGATTTTCCATTGTCAGTCTAATGTACATATTGATTGTCATACAAAATATGTTTTATATTTTTGACAAATATTTTGTTCACTTATTTCTCAAAAGATGTATATTTTTGACGTTTTGGTTTTACTCTCGTAGGTTTGCCATTTACTGCCGAGAGGTAGCGCGGTATAGAAAAATGTTTTTATGAAAATATGTTGTTAGCCCCAGTCCAGGCTTGAACCGGGGACCTTTCGGCTCGCAGTCCAACGCACTAACCACTGAGCTACCGCGGCTCAGTGGTTAATATATATATATATATATATATATATATATATATATATATATATATATATATATATATATATTTATATATATATATATATATATATATATATATATATATATATGCTTTTTTATATGAATATTTTTTGTTAGTAATTAAAATTAGTATTTAAAATATAAACAGAACATGTAGATTTAGGTATTATACACTAATACATTTTTCAGAACAATAATCTAATAACATCTTAAATCTACTATTTATAACTACTATTTATTTTTATTTTTATTTTTTTTTTACTTTTTTATAAACTGACCTTTCGATTATCTACGTAATTTTTATATTGTTGAGCTGTAAAATAATCACTTCTTATTGTACTAATTTATAAATCAAATCAAATCAAAAAAATATATACGAAATCTTCGCACCGGTGAACCTGTGCACAAGACCAGCTAATATATATACAACGAAAAAAACTGTATTAAAAGGAAGGAAAATGTCTTTAAAATAAATACATATGTATTTGATTTACGTCATTACACAAATGTATTCGTTTTTCTTCATTGATGTAGTGGTTTTGTATGCAATTAACTACATAATTTTACTGCATTTATATACAATTTTTAATACATTTGTATTGAAAATAACTACATTTTGTCTTTTTTAATACTTTTTTTAATACTTTTAATACTATTTAACACCAATATGTATGGTATGGTGAAACATCACAATTATAAGTTATTAGCTCAACATCATCTTCCCAGATGGTGTGGTTTCAAAGATTTGAACATATCTGAAATGTTTAAAATAATATACCTATATGAAATATTGACATTTTATCTTTAACAAATCGGTAGATTTCGTTGATTTTTTTTTACTTAATTAAAATATATCAGGATATAGTTATGCTTAACAAAATGTCTTCTATTGATTCACAAAAGTTATGTAAAACTAATTTAACTTCGAAAATTTTGTGGAAATTTTTGACATGTGATTTTTTAAAATCTGGAGACGATATCGGTATGATTTATTTTTTATTTTTGACCACATTGACAGTGATCTGAAATAAGTTTGTGTTAATGAAGGGTATCGTTTGCAGTCCTTAAAATAAATTTACAAAAAAGGTACATATGTATGAAATTAGGAAATAAAATGGTAATTTTTGCCATGTAATTTCTCTTTATCCGGGAACGATATCAGGTTAAAATTTTTTACCACATTGATTGTGATTAAAAAAACGAAGAATATCGTTTGCAGTCCTTGAAATAAATTTACAAAATAATTAGAGTAAAACTGTTTTTTTTTTGCCATGTAGGAATGACCCCCACGACGTTTTAATACAAACACAATTTAATTTCTATTTTCTATAAAAGTTTATTTAGCCCCTTATCATGCATCTTTTTATCGTCTCGTTTTCAGTCCAATTTGTGTAACGTATTTAAAACGTTTCGTTCGTTTCGCTCTTTGATTTGAACGTTTGTTTAATATTTTTGTTTTTCCAACAATTTTTTGATATACAAAAATTTCCTTTTTTTTACCATCGCGTATGATTTATATGAAACAACTCTCAAAACAAGCGTACTCAACGTTTCGTTTAATACATGAATTAAAAATTGTAGTCACATGTTATTCAACCGATTTTGAAACCGATATTCTAGCCGATATCGTTGTTACCGGGAAATAAATGATCAGGGGGGTTAATATAATAAATTGTCGCCCGTTCGAGCCTAATGGCTGCCGTGTGAAACTCTCTCCTAATATTCTAAAAATTTTGTCACCTAAATTCCTTCTTTAAAGGTCACTAAGGGCCAGTTTTTCAGTGCTCGTTTAAATGTAGTTTAAACTCCGTTTAATTCATCTTCTCTTTAAATTAAACGTCGTTTAATTTTGTTAGCAGTTTTCAGTGATAGTTTAAAATGAACACAGACCAAGATAATACATATGGCACCACAGGCAAATGACAAATAATTCTCTCTATTTTGACTTCTGATAAATGTCATTCAAAATTAAATAAATAAAAAATTTGTTTCAGAAAAATAAAATTAATGTATTTTTAAATTTAAACAAGAGATCGAGCAACTAAAGTGCACGTGAGACTTTGTTTTAATGCGTAGTGTGCAAAAATACAAAAATTAATAATAATTTGTGAAACAGCGCAGCGACAGAAAATATTGAAAAGTGTTGTGAAAAAAATTCATGTCAAAAACTTTGAAAATTTAAACCATCAGCATCGGTCGTTTAAACTAAGTTTAAACGACGATTGAAGTTCACTGAAAAAATCGATTTTGATTTTAAACGAAGTTTAAACCACAAACAAAGTTCAATTATCACTGAAAAACTGACCCTAAGTTTTGTCTAATTTCTAAAGTGTCGCACGGTGAACAAAATGGTGAAATTTTTGAACAAAACGCCATTTTTTTATTTTTAAATTTTCAAATTTTTTTTCACTGTTACATACATAAAAGACCCACTAAGAATAATCTTATTTCTTATAACATTAACAGATTAAGAGATAAGAGCCTTCTAAGTTAGGAAAAAAATTGCATTCCATACAAAAATATATGGAAATACATATTGGAACATAACTAAAATATCCTTGCATATCCTCTCAAATCCTTAAAATAGTATTTATGCTTTTATAAAATACACATTCTTAAAAAAAGAAGCTTCCGGTTTGCTCCGGTTTGTTGTGAAATACTACCATTTTCGTTAGAAATTTACTTATTTGATTTAAAGTGTTTAGTATAATAATTTTATATCAATTAAACCTACAGATATCCTTCATACGCGCTAACATTTTTCTAATCACAATTAATGTGGTGAAAAATAAAAAAAATTCATAGCGATATCTTTCCCGGATTAGGAGAAATTACGTGTCAAAAATTACCTTTTTTTTTAATTCTAATTTCATACATTTGTGCCTTTTTTGTAAATTTATTCCAAGGACTGTAAACGATATCCGCTGTTCACATTGTCTTTTCTCTAATCACAATCAATGTGGTAAAAAATAAAAAATATATCATTCCGATATCGTTCCCGGATTAGGAGAATTTACATGGCAAAAATTACCATTTTTTATACATTTGTTCCTCTTTTTGTAAATTTATACCAAGGACTGCAAGCGATATCCTTCATTCTCACTAACTTTTTTCTAATCATAATCAATGTGGTAAAAAATGAAATATATATCATCCCGATATCGTTCCCGGATTAGGAGAAATTCACTTTGCAAATATTACCATTTTTCATACATTTGTTCCTTTTTGTAAATTTATTCCAAGGACTGCAAGCGATATCCTTCGTTCGCACTAACGTTTTTTTTAATCATGTGATAAAAAATGTGATAAAAAATCAAAAAAATATGATCCCCATATCTTTCCCGGATTAGAAGAAATTACATGGCAAAAAAAACAGTTTTACTCTAATTACTTTGTAAATTTATTTCAAGGACTGCAAACGATATTCTTCGTTCGCACTAACTTTTTTTTAATCACATTCAATGTGGTAAAAAATATTACCCTGATATCGTTCCCGGATTAGGAGAAATTACATGGCAAAAATTACCATTTTATTTCCTAATTTCATACATATGTACCTTTTCTGTAAATTTATTTTAAGGACTGCAAACGATATTCTTCGTTCGCACTAACTTTTTTTTAATCACAATCAATGTAGTAAAAAATATTACCCTGATATCGTTCCCGGATTAGGAGAAATTACATGGCAAAAATTACCATTTTATTTCCTAATTTCATACATATGTACCTTTTTTGTAAATTTATTTTAAGGACTGCAAACGATACCCTTCATTAACACAAACTTATTTCAGATCATTATCAATGTGGTCAAAAATAAATCATACCGATATCGGCTCCAGATTATAAAAAATCACATGTCAAAAATTTCCACAAAATTTTCGAAGTTAAATTAGTTTTACATAACTTTTGTGAATCAATAGAAGACATTTTGTTAAGCATAACTATATCCTGATATATTTTTATTAAGTAAAAAAAAAATCAACGAAATCTACCGATTTGTTAAAGATAAAATGTCAATATTTAATATAGGTATATTATTTTAAACATTTCAGATATGTTCAAATCTTTGAAACCACACCATCTGGGAAGATGATGTTGAGCTAATAACTTATAATTGTGTTGTTTCACCATACCATACATATTGGTGTTAAATAAATACGGAATGTAGGACGTATTAAAATAGACAAAATGTAGTTATTTTCAAATACAAATGTATTAAAAATTGTATATAAATGCAGTAAAATTATGTAGTTAATTGCATACAAAACAACTACATCAATGAAGTAAAAACGAGTACATTTGTCTAAGGACGTAAATTAAATACATATGTATTTATTTTAAACACATTTTTCTTCCTTTTAATACAGTTTTTTTCTTTGTATATATAGTAGCTGGACTTGTGCACAGCTTCACCGGTGCGAAGATTTCGTATATATTTTTTTGATTTGATTTATATATTAGTACAATAAGAAGTAATTATTTTACAGCTCAACAATATTAAAATTACGTAGATAATCAAAAGGTCAGTTTATAAAAAAGTAAAAAATAAAAAAAAATAAAATTCAAGAATAAATAGTAGTTATAAATAGTAGATTTAAGATGTTAATAGATTATTGTTTTGAAAAATGTATTAGTATATAATACCTAAATCTACATGTTCTGTTTATATTGTAAATACTAAGTGGTAATGAGTTCCAGAGTCGAATTGCGTTAATGAAAAATAGTATTTGCGATTGTAGATAGTTAAATTGTGGCACAATTTTATTGAGGCTTCTATTTGAAACGCTAAGACGTAGCTTATCAGAAAGATATGATGGAGTTTTGGAATATAACAACTTTTACAGAAATATGCAGTTTATTAAATCCAGATAGTTTGTAATGCTACAAACTAAAAACATATCGCGTCACATTATTAAAATCTCATCTCAGTAGTAATCAGTAGAAATAGCATTTAAAAAAGTTTAGTTGTAAGGGACGTTCCACTTCGCTTTGTCCAATCTATCCATAGTGGCTATATAAACGAATCCGAATTATTAAAATACAATTCCCATTGGTGGTGCACTTAATGCATTCTCATACAAAACACAAAATTCGATTTGTCCGATTTTCCCGTTTTTCCTTGGAAGTTTTCCGAATTCCCAGTATTGAGACGAATAAAACAAAAAAAATCATTCAAATCAGTCGATCTGTTCTCATGTTTTTACGAGACTACTGCACGGCAATTAATTTTTATATACATAGATAGATATGTATATAAATATCATTGTTTTTACGCAAAAATAAAAAAATATATACATTTTTATTGCGTTTTTTGGCTTGTTTGTGAAACCGGAACTGGAACTGGCACTGTTATTTTATTTTTTATAGAAGCGGAACCGGAACTTAAACCGAAATAAAAAATAATTTAAGAACCGGAACCATTTTTTTATTTTTTATAAAACCGGAACTGAAACCGCAGAGAATAGAATTTCGATTCCTAACCCTGATAAAAATAAAAACATGGACAATCCACTAAATTTAATTTGCAGCATATGCATTTATGAAATTAAAGAGAATGAACTCATAACAACTACATTATGTAGCCATAATTACCATTAAATAAATAAAAACACAAAATAAAATAAAAAAAAAAAAAAAAATATATATATATATATATATATATATATATACATATATATATATATATATATATATATATATATATATATATATATATATATATATATATATATATATATATATATATATAGTACAAAAACTAATAATTACAATATTAAAACAAAAATGTACACAGATTTTTTTAAATTTTAAGCTTTGCATTATATAAAATCATATTATAATATTTAATTAATATCAATATATAAAATGAATGGAATAAGAGAATATTTGTTAGAGTTAAAAAAACTCGAGAGTAATTTAAGGAAGAGCAAGGATAGAGTTTATATAAATGAATTTTAGATGAAAATTTAAATAAGATCAGTGGGCAAGAGACTCCGCCACCTTGTCTCTAGGTTCACACCCGTGAACGAACGACTGGCAACAATTCGCATCATGGCTAAATACTTCAGCATCGGCCTTATTTGTGCGCACGCTTTGTCGAATGAGAAGGACGATGAAACCAAAGAGACCTTCTATGAGCGCCTCGACGAAGCCTATGAGCGCTGCCCCCGACACGACATCAAAATTGTGCTTGGCGACTTTAATGGCAAGGTGGGCCATCAGGGTATCTTTGGTTCAACGGTTTGACAATTCAGCCTCCACGACAACACATCCGACAATGGAATGAGGCTGATGGATTTCGCCGCAGCACGGAACATGGTAATTAGTGGTACTAGATTCAAGCATCTCAATATTCACAAGACCACGTGACGGTCACCCAAGCAGAACACGCGGAACCAAATTGATCATGTTGTGGTTGACGTAAGGCACGCTTCTAGTGTGATGGACGTACGCTCGATCCGAAATGCCAACATCGACTCGGATTACTTCCTTGTAGCAGCCAAGGTTCGCACTCGCTTATGTGTAGCGAAAAATGCACGAAAACCCACACAAAGAAAGCTAGACGTCAGTTAGCTGCACACACAACAGACCGAACAAGCCTATGCCTCTCGACTCTCACACCTGCTTGCCCAAGGCGCTCGCCCTCTCGATGATATATGCGCGCATTGGACACACGTCTCTCGCTCAATGCGTACGTAAGTATTATGACAAAGAGTGTCAAGCAGCCACTGCAGAGAAAGACGCTGCATATAGAGCCACCCTGCAGTCGATAGTAACGCGAGCCGTGAAGGAGTGATACAGAGAGAAAAGGAAGGAGGAGAGACATCTTTTCAGGCGCAAGAAAAGAGAATTAGAAAGACGCGAGTGTGAAGATATTGAGATGAATGGCGACAGGAACGAGGCTCGAAAATTCTTTCACAAGATAAGACGCCTAACCGGAGGTTTAAAGACCGGACCCTCTTCCTGTCAGGACGATGATGGGAATCTAGTAACAGATGTCCAGGGTACACTGAGATTATGGAGAGAGCACTTCTCTGATCTTCTAGCAGGCGATGATGACAACTATTCCACTGATGGAGAAGACAGCTTGACAACCCCAGTTGCTGACGACGGCGTTTACATACCGCCGCCTGACCGTGAAGAGGTCTGCACAGACATCAACAGGCTGAAAAACAACAAAGCCGCAGGATCGGATGGTCAGTCTGCCGAGTTGTTTAAGACCGGAGGCGATGAGCTCATAACGAGCATGCACCAGCTCATCAGCAGAATATGGTCAAAAGAAAGCATGCCTAGCGAATGGAATCTTAGTATACTCTGCCCAACTCACCGATACGTTAAATACCGAACGAGGTTTCAGACAAGGCGATTCCCTATCGTGTGACTTCTTCAACCTAATAATGGAGAAGATTGTAAGAGCAGCACAACTCCATCACAATGGCACTATCTTCAACAAGAGTTCCATGCTGCTCGGGTATGCTGATGATATCGACAACATTGGGCAGAGCGTACGAGCAGTCAGTGCAGCATTCTCCAGTTTAGAGAGGGAATCGCGTCGAATGGGTCTTACGGTGAACGAGGACAAGACGAAATACCTAGTGTCAACAAACAAAGAGTCCCGGCGTCTTGGGCAACACGTCACTATTGACAACCACAACTTCGAAGTTGTGAAGGACTTCGTATACCTAGGAACCAGCATCAACAAGGAAAACAATGTCAGCCTGGAGATTAGCCGAAGAATAACTCTTGCCAACAGGTGTTACTTTGGGCTCAGTAGGTAATTGAGGAGCAGAGCCCTCTCTCGACGGACAAAAATTACGCTCTATAAGTCGCTCATATTGCCAGTCCTCCTCTATGGCGCTGAGGCATGGACGCTTGCCAACACCGATGAGCGAGCTTTAGGAGCATTCGAGAGAAAGATTCTTCGGAAAATATATGGCCCGATATGCGTTGAAAACGAGTACAGAATCAGATGGAACGACGAGCTGTATGAGCTCTACGCCGACATTGACATAGTTAGGCGCATTAAGATCCAGCGCCTACGCTGGCTTGGACATGTCGAGCGTATGGATGAAAGCGCTCCAGCAAAAAAGGTGTTGTCAACGTAGGAGAGGGCGTCCGAATCTCCGGTGGGGCGACCAAGTGCGGGACAACCTGACAACACTTGTAGTGCAAAACTGGTGTTCAATTCTGTACCCAGTGGTGGTCAACGTAGGAGAGGGCGTCCGAATCTCCGGTGGGGCGACCAAGTGCGAGACAACCTGACAACACTTCGAGTGCAAAACTGGCGCCAGCGAGTGCAATGTAGAAGCGACTGGCGAGGGGTGATTGCTGCGGCCGAAACCCATCATGGGTTGTAATGGCCAAATAAGTAAGTAAGCAGTGGGAAAGTAGATGATAAAGATTATATAGCGCATAAAGCTGATATTTTAAAACTGCTTAGTGTTTTAAAAGAGAAAATAAAAAGTTTACGCATAAGAGAAGATTCAAAAAGCGTTAAAATTGAAACAGAGTGTGATTTAGATTTATCCACCGTTTGAAAAGAAGAAAATTTGCAAAAAATCACTTCGATATATATGGTAGGTAAAAACATACACATTCAAATATACGCATTCAAATATTTAGATGATTTTATCATACAGGCGGAGCTTTTGCATGATTTATTGGTTGATGATGATAAACCATTATTCATTAAGTTCATCTACAATTTTAAACTAACAGCTCAAGTACGTAGCATTTTGGGTCATTCTAATAGACCTACAACATTTTCTGATTTTAAAAAATTGTTGGAAGACGCCTATCCAAATCCAAAAACTTTGCAACAAGTTTTAACAGAATTAGGTACAATAAAACAAACCAATTAAAATATTTCAGATTTTAGAGAGAAAATCGAAGAACTTACAGAACAATTTAGCGCATTTGAAATAAAAACATTATCGAGTCCTACACAAGAAGTAAAAGAAGCAGTGTATAAAGTTAGCGATAGTATGAATAAACACAGGAGCGGACGTCCCTGTGTGCAAAATAAAAAATTTCTCAAATATTTATACAAGAGAAGTGTCCAAATTAACTGGAATAACGAGAGAAGCTATAGAATGTTTAGGTACAGCAAATTTGAATTTGTCAATTATGACAGAAAGTATTAAACATATTTTTCATATAGTTGATAATGATTTTCCAATCACAACTGATGGAATTTTAGGGCGCGATATTTTAGCAAAGTTTATGTGTCGAATAGATTATGAGACATTTACAATTGCGTTCAATATAAATAACCAAGAGTTTATTTTACCAATGATTTCAAAACAATTATAAACAACAAATATTATAATTATATCAGCAAGGTCAGAATCAATTGTGCCTCTTAATATTAATACAAATGAAGACAGTATAGTATTAAGTGAAGAAATATCAAAAGGCGTATTTTTAGGAAACAGTTTAATACCATCAAAAGGATTACCACATGTAAAAGTATTAAATACACCTGATACTGATTTAATTTTAAAGAGTCTCGATTGTAAAGTACAACCCTTAAAAAATTATAATATTTTTTTTTACAATGAAATCAATACAAAAAATGAGAACAGGCTACATACTCTATGGTAGAATTTAGACAAAGGTAGTAGCGATCCAGTTGCAAAAAATTCATTAATTAATATTTTTAAAGAATATCAGGATATTTTTCATCTCTCTGGTGAGAAACTTAGTGTAAACAATTTTTACACACAATAAATACAAACAAAATCCTTTAACAAGAATGGAAGATGTGTTCGACAAGTTAGGAAGAGCATAATACTTTTTAACATTGGACATGACTAGTTCATTCCACCAGATAAATTTAGTTGAGGAATCGAGACCTCTGACATCTTTTTCCACTGGAAATGGTCATTTTCAATTTAAAAGATTACCTTTTGGTTTGAAAATATATTCTAATAGTTTTCAAAGAATGCTGACGATCGCATTAAGTGGTCTAGATGCAAAAGGTTTTTTATACGTCGATGATATCATTGTCTTTGGATGTAGTTTGAAACATCACAATGATAATTTAACAAAAGTATTTCATAGATTGAGAAAATTTAATTTAAAACTAAATGCAAATAAATGCAGTTTCTTAAAGGCTGAGGTCTTATATCTCGGTCATAATGGAACTAATAATGGAATCAAAACTGATCCAGCTAAAAACAATGTAATAAAAAATTATCCATTCCCTGAAAATGCAGATGAAGTAAGGAGATTTGTGGGTTCTTGTAATTATTACAGACGTTTTATTCCAAACTTTGCAGATATAGCAAAAAATTTAAACGCTCTTTTAATAAATTTCTTTAGACCATACCTCTATGGTAGAAAATTTTCTGTACTCACTGACCATAGACCATTAGTGTCACTTTTCTCGCATAGAAATCCGTCGTCAAAAATGTCTAGAATCAGGTTGGATTTATGTGATTACGATTTTGAGATTATATATAAGAAAGGAAAGATGAACACCAATGCAGATGCATTGTCAAGGAAAGTACTTAATAGCGAATCATTAAAAGCAATGATACTAGAAATGATGTAATTTTAGCAGTAACTAGAAATATGCATAAAAAAATGCATTCAGACAGGAATGACAACAACAAAATTAAGGATATGAATGTATGAGGAACCAAGAAAAATTTTATGCAAAAAAACACAGGAAAAATTAATTAAAGATTATCATAATTCTACACACGGAGATCATTTAGGTGTTAGAAAAACAATTTTAAAATTAAAACAGAGATATACTTATATGGAAAGATATGAGCAAAATGATAAAAAAAAACATGTACAAAATATGATAAATAAACAAACGAAACATACAAAAGAGATATTCACTTTAACAGACACGCCAGCAACAAGTTTTGAAGTAGTACCGATAGATATCGTAGGTCCTTTACGATTGTCGAATCATTATAGATATATACTTACGATACAATGCAAATTAACCAAATATGTAGTAGCATGTCCAATGGAGACAAAAGATGCAAAAACTGTAGCTAAAATTTTAGTAGAACAGGGGCCGGATTCCAAGAATTGCTAAAGCTAAAACTCTAACGCTAAAAAAATAAATTTCAATTTAAGCAAAAATTTCGATTCAGAAAAAATCTAACGCTTATTTTACTTTGCTAAATCTAAAAATTTTAGAGTGCACGAAAAATATTTAGACATTTAAGTTATCTAAAAATGAAAAATTTTAGCAAAAAAATCGATTCTGAAATTTTTTTAGCTTCGAATTACAAGCTAAAATTACTTAATAATTTTGAAATTTAGAGTCAACATTTTGTTGATGCCAAAATTTGTCATATGAAGAAGAGAGGTAATTTATACCTTCAAGATATATACTTAGATTTACAAATAATATTTGGATTTATAAATAAAACTTATTAGAGAGTGTTTATTGCTATGTTTCACGATGTATTTAACTGTAAACATTGTGAAAAACTTAAGTGATTTTTACATGTTTTTAATTGTAAAAAAAAATGGTAAAAAAGGATTCAGAACTATTCTCTAATAGGTCTGTGCGATTAATCGATAAATAATATTATTTGATTAATCAAATAAGTATTAATTGATTAATCAAAATTTTCGATTAATTAGAACTATGATTAATGAATTAATCAGGGTTCCGATAAGGTAATATTGTGATTTTTTGGTTAATCAGCATTTTGAGTAATCAGAATTTCTGATTAATTAACTTCTGCGTCGCGAATTATATCAAAATACTTAACTTTCCTTTAATTTTTTTATTATACTAAAAATAAATTTTCACTTTATTTAAGTTGACAAAATTTTCAAATGTTATTGAATAAAATTGTTTCATTTTCGATTAATTAAAATTCAGATTAATCAGTTAATACATATGTGGCTGCAAGCATATGAAAACTATTAAATTGTGTTTAAAGAAATGTTGACATATCAATATGCTAAAATAACTTCAAAATTTCTGAGCAAGCTAAAAATATTTTAGCTTAGTTGCTTGAAACTTAGGATCGAATTTTAACTAAAACTCCAAAAAATGTTCGGTGTGTTTTTTTTAGCATTTTAGCGATAGAATTTTAGCTTTAGCTAGGAGAAAGTGGGAATCCGGGGGCAGTTTATATTAATATATGGCAATTTTAAAATCGGACAGAGGTACAGAGTTTACCAACCAATTAATGTCTGAAATATGTAACCTATTAGATATTGAACAGATCATTAGTGCTCCGTATCATCATGAGACTTTGGGCTCGATAGAAAGAAATCATAGGGTACTTAATTAATTTCTATTAAATTTTTGTAAAGATGATGAATGGATCCCATCCCTATTGGATCCCATATTACTCTTTCGCATACAATACTACTCCGCATGTAGATACAAATTATTCGCCTTATGAGCTAGTTTTTGGAAAACTACCATATTTGCTAAACGATAAAATTAATAAAGAGAAAATAGCGTACAACATAGATTGTTATGCACAAGAATTAAAACATAGATTGAAATTTTCATTTGAGAAAATAAAAAATTTAATAGAAGAGGTAAAAAAGAAAAGAATAGAGAAAAATCAAACTCTTATTAGAGGTAGGAGAATTAGTACTAGTAAAAAACATTAATAGAAAGAAAAATCAACCACCATATCGTGGACCATTTAGAGTAATTAAAAGAGAGGGAGTAAACTCAGTATTAGAAATTCAAGGTAAATTAAAAAAATATCACAAAGAAATGGATTATAATAAATTTAAAAAAATATTTAAATAAAAAATATTTATATAAATATTGTTAGTTTTAAGCTCAACAAACATTGTTAATTTTAAGTTTAAAAATTATTATTATTGATTGAATTATGAAAATTATAATTTTTTCACTTGACGGTGTAACAATGTACATCACTATATTTTATTCTATATTTTATTCTATGCTTTTAATTGTCAAAAGAGTTATGTCAAATCTATGTCAAAATGATAAATGTCGAACTAGGATTAAGTATAAATAGACAGTTTTTATAATAATAAATTCAATCATCACTGAACAGCCAACTAAATGGCATCTTCTTTTCATTAAGCCAAATCATCGGCTAAAAAAAATATGCTTGCCTTGTCGCTTTTTAGTGCCGGCATCCCAATTCTTAGGCCAGTGGCGTTTATAAGCACCGGCAATTAAATTAGGCAGGACCTAAACACATAATTTATTTATTTAACGTCCGCCTCAAAGATCCATCGTTACAGCTTAAATGATCTATTGTATTGTATTGCAATCCGATTTGACACTCCTCATATTAAAATTGCGATTTTATTGATATGTTTTCAATGCGGATATTGAGAAAATATACCGACAAATTCGTGTGAATCCAAATCACACTCCTTTTCAAAGAATCCTTTTTCGTAAATGGGCCATTCCACACAAAATCGACCAGCGGTTGGAACTCATCTTCTTCAATTTCAATTAAATTTTCACAACTGAAAAAGGGTATCGAGACATGCAATAATCAATTTTTGTTTTATTTTTTCGTCCACTACTTCCAGAGATTCAGTGGTTCAAATTTACAAAAAATGGGCCAAAAATCACTTTGGTGTGGTTGTTTATATTTCATTATCTCTTTAAGTAGAAATGCTAGAAACTATTAGCTTTAAAACGAGCTATCAATCGTTTTAAAGCTAATAGAACAAGCTTTTATACCAATTAAGTTGTAACTTCTAAACTTGAACATGTGGCCCATGGTAATAACCCATGCACTTCAAAATGGATGTCCTTAAAAAGGACCCTTTTTAAAATTCTGAAAAAAATCACATATTTTGATTGATTTCATATAAATGTTCATGCCAAATTTCAAGATGGTATTTTGATGGCATCATATTTTCAAAATTATTTTTTTAAATTTTTACATATTTTTTGTATTGAAAAAAAAATATATATTTTTTTCAAAAGTAAAATTTGCAATAATTTTTCAATGATTTTGAAACTCTTATTTCGAAAATGGCGTCAGTTTCATCAAATTGTCTCAAGTTATTGAGATATATACCATTTTTCGAAAATCGTAAAAACTATATGCCAAAATCAATATCTCAAAAACTAGATTGAATATGATAAAACTGACTTAATTTAAGAAATCAGAGTTACATATATATTCAGGAATTATTACAACTTTTACTATAGAAAAAAATTTTTTTTTTCTATACATAAAATAAATAAAAATTTAGAAAATAATTTTGGAGTATTGTTCTTCATTTGTGAGTATTGTTCTTCATTTGTGATATTGTTCTTCATTTGTGATATTTTTTTTATCGTGTTAACTTTTTAAGTTAAAATTAAAAGAAAATGTATAAATAATTTCGTGTTCACTCTTCATTTTGTAGCTGAGATCTCTTTGAGTATGGATATAAAAGCGTTTTTCCAATATCAATTCATTTAAAGGTTTTATGCCCTTTTGAAATGTTACTATGAGATATTTTAAAAATCAGTTCAAATATATTTAAATGCGAATAAAATCTGGCAACGGATTTATACTGAATGATGTCTCAGCCATGAATTACATCCACCTTTTTCAAATGTTCCACCACAAATTTGATATGCACTTGTATTTCAAATTCAAATAAACCCATTTAACGAATTGAAACACGAAAAACTGAGAAACACGATTATATTATTTTTTTAACGAACTTTAAGAAAATGCATTTGTCATGTGTGCACCCAAAAGTTGATTCTTTTCGTACGGTGTAGCAGTATTTTAAGGGGTTCAAAAGTTATGTATAAAAATGTTGTGCAATGTTGAACATTTTTTAAGAAAAACCAGTTGGGAAGGTTAGATCACATGGGAAATTTTAAAGTAGGTGTAATTATGATAGTTAGGATTATCAAAATTATAGTCGGTCTAAGCCGACTATAAATACCCTACACATATGTGTGGTTACCATTCAAAGTGATATATAGGTCACCAGGGTATACGAATCCTGAAAATAACTACAAACATTCAATCGCTGAAGAATTTCCATTCATTTGATACCCATATTTACAAATGGGTAGGTGTACCGAATTTCGATTTTTTTTTTAATGAACCACAGGTCTTTTCGACGGAAAACATTATTATCACGTACTTGAGCATGATGTCAATATATATTTGACCAAAAAAGTTTACCTAAGCACGTATACATAAAAATTGATCTTTATATGTACATTTTATATGAGGTATTTGAACATAAGTGGTCGGATCATAGGTCACAATGAACCGATCTCGCCAATTTTTTCGCACATACAGCGTAGGTATATTAGTAATCAAAGTTATAAGTTTCATTTATCTAGCTCTTCAATTTTAAAAGTAGTAGGGATTTCAACAGACAGACAGACAGACAGACAGACGGACAGACAGACGGACAGACGGACATCGCTAAATCGACTCAGGAGGTCATGCTGATCAAGAATATATATACTTTTCCATACCGGAGATGCTTCCTTCTGGGTGTTACAAACGGCGTACCAAACTGAATATACCCTTTCACTCTTAGTGTAGGGTATAAAAATATTTTATTGATCTATGGTCTTATTTAATTTTAAATTGTTATTAATAAAAACTATTTAAAAAAACCTAAAAATAAACGAACAAGAATTCGTTGGAATTTCTGACGCTTTTTTGAGGAATATATTTTTGTTTCGTTTTACGTTATAAAGAGCTATTGCATATAATTAATTTAAATGTATTTTTGGTTAATAATATAATATATTAGAACAATGTACATTTTTTTTTAAATAATTGTTTAAAACAAAATAATTTAAAAAATAAACTGTTTGTATTGTATTGTTTAACAAAATAAGTATTGTTTAAACCTCTTTTGATCTGAGCGTGTGGTATTATAAAAATTATTATGTACAGTCATATACATTTTTAGGCTTTAATTTAATTTAATAATTTTTCTAATGCTGCTAACAAAATTAAACCACGTTTAATTTAAAGAGAAGATTAATTAAACGGAGTTTAAACTATGATTAAACGAGCACAGAAAAACTGGCCCTTAATGGTATTTAAGGATATAATGCTCAAAAAAGATTATTTTCGAAAAAACCTATGTTTTTGCACTTGTTCCACTAATTATGACACATAACGATGACAAATTGTGTGAAATTTTTATGGGTGGTTTTTTTTGATTGATTGATTGATTGATTGATTGATTGAAGGAGGGGGGAAAAACCCCTCTGTGCATCGCACAGAGTACACCTAGGCCATAAAGTAGGCCCGTTGTGACCCCTCGGAACATGAGTCGTCTGTAATATGTTGTAGCTGTTATGCTACTCAGTGGAGTTTAGAAATTCCGTTGATTTGACAAATTTTCTTAGTACTTTCCAGTCCAAGCTTCCCAGTTGTTTCAATGATGAAATAAGCGGAGCTCCGAAGTGGATGAATCTAAGTCTGGCAAAAGCCGGGCAGTGACACAAGTAGTGTTCAAGCGTCTCTGTCTCTTCCTCACAGGCCTTGCAGTAGTAAGAGTCGATTCTTCCCAATTTGAAAAGATGCCTGTGTATTGTTTTAACTCCTTTTTATTAAGCGTTAGAATTTTGTTTGTTTTGGATTTGTTCGGGGGGCCCCATAGCCATTTAGTTGCTTGGCCCTCGCTCGATTCTTCCCATGATTTTTTGTGAAGTCGATAAGCCCATGAGCTCATCTCGTTTTTTAGAAATTGGAAAGATCTGCCGGTTATGACTGAGATTGTGTCCATTTCTGATCCATTTCTCGCCAATTCATCGGCTATTTCGTTCTCCTCAATGTTACAGTGTCCTGGGACCCAGATAAAGTCCACAGTGTTAACAAGTAAGAGATCAGCAAGGGCCTCTTTATATTGTAGAACCACCCTGGATTTCACCTTGTCCGTGGATAAAGCTCTAATGGCAGCTTGGCCGTCTGAGAAAATTTTAATACACTTGTGTACACAGTGAGTGCTTTGTATAAATTTAGCCCCTTCTGTTATAGCCACTACTTCCGACTGAAAGACGGTGTTGTGGTCATGCAGACGAAGGCTTTCTTTTGCAGAGAAGGCTTCACAGAAAAAGCCCGCTCCAGTGTGACCGTTTAATTTTGATCCGTCAGTGTAGAGGTGGATCCCCGGATTGCTAGACAATACTTGGCCGTTGTCCCATTCCTCCCCAGTCGGGAAAGCGAACTTTGCGGCGTTATGATTGGTTTCCTCCGGGGTGCGGTCGCAGTTCCAATTACCTGTAGAAACAGTATTAGGAATTGAGTTAATTATGGTTTGGTGATTGGTTAATGTCTCAGAATTGAGCTATCCCCCAAGGATGTTTAGTCGAGCCGCTGCGACCGCGGCCTCATATTTAACTTGAATTTGTATTGGGCGTATGTTTAGAATAGTCTCAATAGCTTTGGTCGAAGTGGTAGACATCGCACCTGAAATGCCGAGACAACACACCCGTTGCACTTTCTCGAGAGGTTTGATGTTACATTTTCGTCCCAAAGCTGTCCACCATACAAGTGACGTATATGTGAGTATTGGTCGTACAACGCTGGTGAAAATCCAGTGGGTCATCTTTGGTCGAAGTCCCCATGTAGGACCAATACATCTTCTGCATGTTGCCCAAACCCTAACGGCTTTTGTGGCTCTGCTAGCTATTTGTGCCTTCCAGTTAAGTTTAGAATCCAGGATAACTCCAAGTTACTTGACTTGACCTGTAAGTGCCAGTATCTCGCCGTTTACCTGTGGAAGAGGATAGCTAGGTAGCTTCCTTTTCCTAGTAAAGAGACAGATTTCAGTTTTTTGGGGGTTTATATTTAATCCCCTAGGTGATGACCATTCAGCCGAGATATCCAAGGCTTCCTGGATTCGTCTAGAAGGGAGAAGAGGATGTGTCCCCGAGGCAAGGATGGCGATGTCGTCTGCGTAGCAGACAGCATGTAAACCAGCCTCGGTTAGTCTTCTTAGGAGACTGTTTATGGTGACGACCCAGAGTAGCGGTGAGAGAATACCACCCTGTGGGGTACTGCGAAACACCCTTCCCCTTAGGGTAATATTGCCTTGCTGACAAGTGATGGATCTGTTGCACAACATATACGTACCCAGTGTAAAATAGCCGGGTCTACGTCAAAGGAGGCAAGGGACGAGATCAGTGTGTCAGTGTGAACGTTATTAAAAGCACCCTCAACATCTATGAAGGCTGCTAGAGTGAGTCCTTTTAGATCCATAGACCTTTCAATTTTGTTAACTACCTCGTGTAAGGCGGTTTCAACGGATCGCCCCTTTATGTATGCATGTTGCTTAAACTTCAGCTGCTCATAAGGGATTTTTTTCTTAACCATGGTGTCGCATATGCGTTCCATTGTTTTCAGTAGGAAGGACATTAGACTTATAGGTCTATATTCCTTAGGGGTTGAGTAGGTTTCTTTACCCGGCTTAGGTATGAAAACTACTCTTGATTCTTGCCATGTGAGGGGTGTATAGCTCTGATTAAGGCATGCCTCATAAAGCCTGGATAGACGGACGTCCAGGAGATCCACTGCCCGTTGTAGTAGGGCTGGGAAAACTCCATCTTGCCCTGGGGCTTTATATGGCTGGAAGCTATGAATTGCCTTCCCCACCATATCGGTGGTGATGGCTAAGTTGTGGGAGTATTGAGAAGTTTCCCATAGCCTCGTCTCATCTGAGTTGACGAAACAATTTGGGAAGTGCTCCTCCATTAGAATCTTTAAAGAGTCCTCAGAGTTACCTGCTCTAACCCCCTGCCTGTCTATCAAGAGTTCCGGTTGGGAGTGGGTTTTCGAGAGGAATTTCTTAATTCTTGCGGTTTTTGTAACACAATCAACTTGTGCACAGAAGAGTCGCCATGACCCTCTTTTTGCGGAGCGCATATTCTTTTTGTATACACTGAGTTTTTGGTAGTAGAGATCCCAATGCTCTGTAGTATTTAATCTTTTAGCTTTATTGAAAAGTCTCCGAGTATCCGTTCTTAGGTTTTTCAAAGCCCCTGTCATCCAGGGTTTTTCCTTGAAAGACTCTCGGGTGCGAAGAGGGCAAGCCTCTTCGAATGCTCGTATAAGGCTATTTGTTATGGTTTTGACCTCCCCGTCAATGTTATATATAGAACTTAAAGGGGGTGCGGGAGATACGTCTAACGCATTCTTTAAAAGTCTTCTGAATAGAGTCCACTTAGTTTTCGATTTGTTGCGAAACATAGGTGGGGGAATGTTAGGAATGGATAGTTTAAAACAGACGTATCTATGATCCGAGAAGGAATGTCTGCTAGAGACATGCCAGTCTTGGACCATGTCAAGTATGTTTTTAGAGCAAAGAGTTATGTCAAGTACTTCCTTTCTGACTCTAGTGACGTATCTATGATCCGAGAAGGAATGTCTGCTAGAGACATGCCAGTCTTGGACCATGTCAAGTATGTTTTTAGAGCAAAGAGTTATGTCAAGTACTTCCTTTCTGACTCTAGTGATGAAGGTGGCAGAGCAACCAACGTTTAGGGTCAGAAGATCATACGCATTAATAAATTGAAATAGGGCATGTCCCCGAGCATTACAGTCGGAGCTTCCCCATGTTGTATGGTGAGAATTGGCATCTGTACAAATTATTAATTTCTTACCTTTTTCGGCAGCAAACCTTGTAATCCTCAGCAGTTCCTCAGAGGGTGGAGGTTCCGGGGAGTCATGCGGGAGATATACTGAAGACAGCATGAGGCCACCGCTCCCGTCAAAAATTGTGGTGGCGTCTGAGGAAGACAGTTCTGTGGAGAAAGAAAAGTTAAAATCCTTTTTACAGATAATACAGGTCCTAGGGCGGCCTGCATTGAGTGTATAAAATATTTGGTATCGCGTGTCACCCCAACCAGCAACCCTGTCATTTACAGTCCAGGGTTCCTGGATCAGTGCGATGTGCGTCTTACCTTCTTCCATTCTCTCCATAAGCGCAGCCGTCGCCAGTCGACTCCTATGGAGGTTGATCTGCGTAAGCAGAATCATTGGGCGAGTAGCTCGACCTCCTGAGAGGGCGTATGGGTATCATCAGAAAATTCTGATAGGCCCTCGTCCTCTCCTCCGCTCGTCCCTTCTTCTTTGGTCGGGTAGACCTGAACCCCCATACTGCCCGCGGCCTCGACCTTATCCTTACTATCCTCCACGACCGGGCTGGGAAGATTGCCCTTGGATTGCTGTTTCCCGGATTGGGCTCCAGCTCCGACAGGTTTTCCGCCCAGCTTAATGGTCACGGATGACGTAAGGAAGAATGCACGACCCCCAGACTTCTCCAGTGTCGTGATGGAGTTCTGGTCAATGCCCACAACGATGAGGTTTCCATCGGCCATCTCATCCCTGTGGAACAGCTCCCAAAGTACCACTCTCAGCCCACGGTTCTGCCTCGCCAGAATCCTAAGGATATCACACGTGGGTCGCTTCGCCCCGTTTGCTCTGACGAAGAAGGTTGCCTTACGCAGAACGGGTATGTCGCTCATAGCCACAAGCCGTAGCTTAGCGTCTGCCCATGGCTCAGGCAACCTTTCCACCAGATCGCGCAGGGTGTCGACACAGTCCAAAGACACCACGGTGATCCTGTAGACTCCGCGGACAAATCTGCAGTATTCCAGATGGATTTCGGGGGTGCTGTCAGAAGACTCGATAATCGAGTTCGCAAGTGCGTCATTCCACACTTCCTCCAGCAGCCCCCTTTTATCCTCAGCAATCTTTCCACAGGGCTGGCTTTCATCGATGATGGCAAACTTGCGTTTGTCATCAAGCGATTCCCGCCACCGCCGCATACGTGTTGCCGTCCGCCTTTGATCTCTTCGCCGTAGACTCCCCATCGCGGCCCTGTCTTTTTGTTGCGCGGGCCCCTGCATTTCGCAGTACGCTACGTTGGACGAGCACGACGGGATGTCATCGCTGGGAAGAGACCCCTTGATTTTAGACACGTTTGTCTTGTTTTTCTTCGCCAAGTTTTTCTTCGAGCAAAAAAAAAGGAAAAAAAGTCATTTTTAAAAAACCGCACAAAAAAAATTGAAACCGCGATATTTTAAAAAACCTGCCTACAATTTTTTTATTTTAGTCTTAAAATACTCGGGGGGATGTCCGAAACATATTCCTAAGTTCTCCCACGACTTTTGGGTTCAAAGTGTTTGAGGCTAGGCGTGCTGTCTACGATTTTTTTTATTTTAGCCTTAAAATACTCGGGGGAGATGTCCGAAACACATTCTTAAAACATTTAAATTCTCCCACGACTTTTGGGATGAAAATGTTTCAGGCTAGGCGTGGAAGTCGAGGGAGCTATAGATATTATACCTCCTAATAAATAGGTATTTATATCTATAACAAAAACCATACATTTGACTAAAGGTCATAGTTTTCAACTTCGATTTATAGATTCATTTAGATTTTTTTTATAGGTTAATGAATGAAAAGTATTCTAAAGATGACTATGTTTATGCTCTAAATATTTGGAACATTTTAAATTGTAAATCTTTAAAAGATTATTTACAAGTATACCTAAAGTGTGATGTTGTCTTACTTGCGGATGTTTTTGAGAATTTTAGAAAAATGTGTCTAAAAATATAAGAGCTTAATCCTTGTCATTACTTCGCCGCTTCAGGGTGAAAATTAACCTCGAACTAATTACCGATATAGATATGTATACTTTTATTCAAGACGGTATTCGTGGAGGTTTAACACAATGCTCGACAAGACATGTAAAAGCCAATAATAAATACATGCATAACTTGGATAAATCTAAATGTTCATCATATTTAATGTATTATGATGCAAATAATTTACATAGTTTTGCGATGTCACAGCCTTTACCTTTTAAGGAATTTAGATTTTTAGAGTCATCTGAAATTACCGAGTTTACTATTGAAAAACTCAAATCTATTAAAGGTTATCAGGGCAATCATGAAGCCCGTCGTAGCGAATATTTTCATTCGGATTCGGATTTATCTATCATACACGCTGCAAAAAAAAAGGGTTCTCCCAAACATAATTTTGCAGGCATTAACATGTATGTTTGGAATTTTATGTAAACATAATATATAATTTACTGATAAATCATTTGTAAACAGGGTTGTATTGAGACTTGAACAGTGTTGTAATGAGCTCCGACTTCCATTATAATATCCCGGAAACATTTTTATGTTGTCCCCTTAAAAATGGAGTATGTTTTAATGGAATCATAATAATTACTACCGAAACATAAATATGTTCAAAATAAAACATGATTTTGAACGACCTGAATATAAATATGTTTCCACTGAAACATATCAGTTGTTTCAGTTCAAAAAGTAGTATGTTTGCATAGAAACATATTTAAATATTTTTGGAAAAAAATCCTGAAAATAAAATAAAATGTTGTTTTTTTTTTATTTATTTTTATTAAAAATCTTTAAACATGCACAGTGGGAATTTATAATAATTTTATTCATATACAAATTTTAAATAAATAATTGTTTTAAAACTGCAAGTACAAGTGACAGCATCATTGAATGCACAATTGCACCAGCAGAGGCTAAAACAGGCTCGATATTTATTTGGTACAGTTACAGTTGGTCTCAGTACAGCACATAGCGTAGGCAAGGAATTCACGGAGGCTTTTGTAAAAAAACATAAGGAATTCTGTTTGAAAATCGAAACACTGATTTTTATTTGTGGTTTTTTCACATTAGTTTCAGAAATTACTCTGTTACTATTTGTCCTTTTTGTAAAACAATTTGTATATTTATTTAATTTACAAATAAAAAAAATTATTACCGACGCTCAAATCTAAATGTTCATCATATTTAATGTATTATGATGCAAATAATTTATATAGTTTTCCGATGTCACAGCCTTTACCTTTTAAGGAATTTAGATTTTTAGAGTCATCTGAAATTACCGAGTTTACTATTGAAAAACTCAAATCTATTAAAGGTTATCAGGGCAATCATGAAGCCCGTCGTAGCGGATATTTTCATTCGGATTCGGATTTATCTATCATACACGCTGCAAAAAAAAAGGGTTCTCCCAAACATAATTTTGCAGGCATTAACATGTATGTTTGGAATTTTATGTAAACATAATATATAATTGACTGATAAATCATTTGTAAACAGGGTTGTATTGAGACTTGAACAGTGTTGTAATGAGCTCCGACTTACATTATAATATCCCGGAAACATTTTTATGTTGCCCCTTAAAAATGGAGTATGTTTTAATGGAAACATAATAATTACTACCGAAACATAAATATGTTCATAATAAAACATGATTTTGAACGACCTGAATATAAATATGTTTCCACTGAAACATATCAGTTGTTTCAGTTCAAAAAGTAGTATGTTTGCATAGAAACATATTTAAATATTTTTGGAAAAGAATTCTGTTTGAAAATCGAAACACTGATTTTTATTTGTGGTTTTTTCACATTAGTTTCAGAAATTACTCTGTTACTATTTGTCCTTTTTGTTAAACAATTTGTATATTTATTTAATTTACAAATAACAAAATTATTACCGACGCGAACACGTTATCTCAATGAACAACAAAAGACACGAACGCTGAAAATTTCGATCACCGAGTGTCAACTTTGTATACAAGAAGAGAGTTGCAAGAATACCTTTATTTAAATCCAATTTCTTTTTTGTTTGTCTTTTAACATCAATATGTTCAAACGATGGCAAAAGATGGGGTAGATAGAAAATGCTGCACAACGTTGCCAACTTCGTCAGTCGATAAATTATCGAATTAAGACGAACGTTGCGAACATACGTTGTATTTAGATTTGATTAGCATTTTGTGTGTTTCGAAACATAGTTTTAACCAAGTAAATTGCCTAGAAATAGTTTATTCAAATGCAATTAAAATTTTATGTTGGTATTGTAACATATTAATGTTTACACGTGAACAAAAATAAATTCAATTTCGATTATAATTTAATTACACTTCTTTCCTAATACATGTATGGTAATTTCGTATTACTTTTTAATTACATTCAAACATATTTAAACAAATATTTTCTATCCGTGTAGGATCCAAATCGAATTCGAAGTTCAGATTTATGGCATTTTTGACACTTTTTCTAAGAATTCATTGTTGTGTCGGAATGTAGTTCTTTGTGTGAAAAAATCTTTTGTTTTGCATTAATTAATGAATTTTTGCTGTAATTCGTGAGAATGTGAGACAATTACAAATGCCGCAGAATCATTTGCTGTTTATGCTTTAAGTCCGGGTGCTGGAGACGGCCGCCAGATACCTACTTATACAGCAAGTGGGAGCTGGCCAAAGATCTTAACTTCACGAATTTACTAGAAACTACTGTACACATTGCAAATAAAAAAACATATTTTTATGTTAAAGCATGACATTAATTTATTTAATTTGTGTTTGGTTTAGCAAAAATATAAAAATTAGAAAATATTAATTAATTAAAATTATTTGACCACTGCGCGATTGTCTCTTGATGAACTCATGGCGCAAGTCATTCGCGTTGAGTTTCCGATACTTCGCTCTATATTTCCAAAGTGCTGGACGACACAGCGCCCGCGGCTGCATTCCGTTGCAACTTTATCCGCTGGCGATACTCGTCGTCAAAGGACTCTTTACTGCAAAACAACGCGTTGCCCTTTTGCCTGCTCGAGCACAAGTTGATCAAGGCGTTGCTATATTATAAAGGAAGGTATTATTGGCAAAATAAAAACTAAATCTGATCCAGATAGCTCAATTGAATACTTTTTTTATAGAAGTTTTGAATACAGTTATAAATTGCTCATAGGATGTGTGTATAGGCCTAATAAAAGAGTTGACCTTGCTCCCCTACTTACTATCATGCAGAATTTGTTGTTATCGTATATACATATTATCGTTGGTGGAGATTTTAACAGTAATATTTTAGTAGAGTCGGGTCTAACTGACGAAATGGAAACCTTAGGGATTTATTCTGTTAATCATAAATTTCCTACTCACTATACACAAACCAACAATACACTATTAGACTTATTTTGAGTTAGTAACATTTTCTACGTTTGACATTATGATCAGTTGTCAGTTCCAATTTTCTCAAAACATGATCCTATTTTCGTCACTTATAACTTTCAATTAGAAGTTCAACCGCAATCCTACAGTTTTCGTGATTTTAAGAACATTGAGTATCCTGAACTATTAAAAGAGTTTTTAAAAATTGATTGGGATTCTATTTTCTATATGACATGTGTTAATGATCAAGTTTCCTTTCTAGAGAATAATATAAGTAAAAACTATGAAAATTTTGTACATCTTAAAACTAAAAACAGATTCAATGCCCTTGGTATAATATAACTATTAAAAACCTAATACTTAAAAGTAATGAGTCTTACACTCGGTGGAAAAGGTACAAAACTCCACAATTGTTTAAAATCTTTCAGACTTTACGAAATATTGTCACCAAAGAGATAAGGACTGCAAAAACAAATTAATATGAAGATCAATTTTAAACTGCCATTAATAGCAAACAGATATGGAAACAGATAGACAACATTGACTTAGGTAAAGTCAAAATGAAGGTCAATGAAATAATTGATGTCAATGAACTTAATGACAAGTTTTTAAATGTGCCTATGCCTATAGCCAATCCAGGTCACTATGACAAAGGTAGTTCTATGTTAAATCCGGATATTTGCTTTAGTTTTTGTTGTGTTGATCAGTGTGAAGTTTTAGAAAGTATTCTAGCCATAAAATCACAAGCAATTGGTTTTAATAATAGCCATCCTACTATTTTAAAAACTATTCTCCCCCTGTTGTTTCAACCTCTTACACATATTTTTAACTCCATCTTAACTACTTCAACTTTCCCAGACAGTTGGAAAAGAACTAAGATTACACCAATTCCAAAAGGTACGAATGAGTTTAGGTCAAAATAATGAGAAATATGGTGAAACGCCTGTTCCTGCATGAACTGCGTTTCTAAGGGCACATTCAATCTCACTTATGTGCATATCCCAATCGCGTTAATCATTTTCCAGATAAGTTCGTGTGGCAGCTAACACCGATTGGTTTATGCACTTGTGAAGCCATATTTGGCCAATAGTGTAGACATTGAAGCGTCTTATGAATACCCCCATGGGAAGTTATTGGTGGTTCGTGAGCTTCAGCTATTAGCGCATTCGTTAATGTTGACGGGATCCAAGAAAAATCTTCGGTTTCTGGTGAACGGTCGAAGAGTGTGCGTTTGTAGATGTACTCATCTATCACTTTCAAATCTGGCAAACTACCTTTGTTTTTTTCTGCTGTTATTCTCATTTCACTATATTCTACGCAATCAAACTCAGTTGTGTCGAAACCGAGGATCGAATACTCATCTGCAGTGAGTGATTCGATAAATACGCGCGACAGACTGTCCGGGACAATTTGTGTACCTTTTAGGTATTCGATCGTGAAGTCGAACGCTTGTAATTTTAGACTCTATCGCGCCAATCTGCCGGACAGATCTTTTAGGGACATTAGCCACTTAAGAGAAGCATGATCGGTGATCACCGTGAACGGCATGCCTTCGATATAAGGTCTGAACTTCGGTATCGCTGCTACGGCTGCGAGGCATTCTTTCTCAGTGACTGTATAGTTCAGTTTCAGTTTTTGTGAATGTAAAAGTGACTACTGAAATCTGAATTGATGAGCACGGCGCTGTTGACAGGGCGTCTTTTTAATTTTTGAAATGCTTCCAGAGCCTTTGGAGTCATTTTAAGCTTCGCGCTTTTTCGTAAAGTGTTTGTGATCGGAGATGACAGTGTCGAAAAGTCGTCCACAAATCGCCGGTACCAGCCGGCCAGGCCCATAAAGCTTCGCACGTGTTTCGGTGTTTTGGGCACCGGAAAATTATTGATCGCAACGATCTTTTCGGGAGCGGTTTTTTTTTGCCATCACCAACTATGAAACCTAAATACCTCAGGTGCTTAAAGCCAAACATTGACTTTTTGGCAGTTTCGCTTTCTTCAAACACTCGGCGACTTCAGCGAGTGTTTGGACAAACGAGTCAAATTCATTTCCGATTACGAGCAGATCTTCCAGGTAGACCTTTTGTTAGACGTTGTGGAATGGTTTTGTCCATTAAACGACACATTCGCTGCGCGGCATTACAAAGGCCGAATGGCATAACCACGAATTCGTACAACGGTATACCTGGAATTATGAACACTGTCTTGTCTCTGTTCCCTTTTTCGAGAGGAACTTGACAAAAAGCGTCCTTTACATCGATGTTCAAATGCGCGCCAGAAAGGTACACCAAGGATTATATTTGTTGTCAAAGCCGGGCACAAATATAATTTAATTATATTTTTTCATTTTTAAATATGACTTCAGCTTCGATTTTCTCAATGACATCGTAACTAACTCCGTCCGCTGTTTTTACATGTCTTCTAATTTGTCGCACTCCAGTACGATACAACCTTACTAAAAGTTGAACGTTTTTTCGACCAAATTTTTCAATAAAATTTGACTTTGATTTGTAATATCTTCTCAACTATTAACTTAATAACTATGGTTTTGGGTTTATTTGGAACATACTTTTATGCACGTTAATCCGTGAATAGACCATTTTTAGAGCTACTTGAACTTTGTTTGTGGTTTAAAATTCGTTTAAAATCAAAATCGATTTTTTCTGTGAACTTCAACCGTTGTTTAAACGACCGATGCTGATGGTTTAAACTACGTTTAAACTTTCAAAGTTTTTGACATGCATTTTTTTCACAAAACTTTTCACTATTTTCTGTCGCTGCTGTCGCTGTTTACAAATTATTATTAATTTTTGTATTTTTGCACACTATGCATTAAAAAAAGTCTCACGTGCACTTTAGTTGCTCGATCTCTTGTTTAAATTTAAAAATATATTAATTTTATTTTTCTGAAACAATTTTTTTATTTATTTAATTTTGAAAGTCATTTATCAGAAGTCAAAATCGAGAGAATTATTTGTCATTTGCCTGTGGTGACATACAGGCCCAGAACTCCAGAATAAAGGGGGTAGGAGAGGTAGATTTCTGTTTGGCCATACTCATGAACATATCATGTCATTATTTCAGAAAATCGGTATCTGACGAGGCCTAAACTAGGTACGAAGATATCGGGTGTACGATCTTCTTATAACGGCGTTTCTTTCAGGAACTTTTGAAAAGTCATTATTATTATATATATTATAGTCATTTTAGCAGTGCTATTTTAGTATTTGATGAAATTTTGAAGTATGGTGAAACGACAGAAAATTAAGATATTGGTAAAATTTTAGCTTCC
Source organism: Dryomyza anilis (assembly GCA_951804985.1). Taxonomy (NCBI): domain Eukaryota; kingdom Metazoa; phylum Arthropoda; class Insecta; order Diptera; family Dryomyzidae; genus Dryomyza; species Dryomyza anilis. Next base: position 58,646,037 of record OX638130.1, on the reverse strand, counting down.
CACATGGGAAATACATGTATAAATATCGCAAAAGTTGTTTTAATCAATGAAACGTAACTTAAGCAATTGTGAAGCAAAATAAAACAGTATCATTTAAAAGATAATAAAATTGCAAAAAATTTTGATTTTAGAGTGGTTATTTTTAAACAAAGTTTATTTCGAAAGGATGTATCTCAAAAAGCACTGGCGAAAGTCGACTTTAAAATTATAATCAGTTTTTTGACATTTTATTATTTATGAAGACTTTAATTTTAAACTTGACTTTAAATTATTTTTGAATTTGAAATGAAAATGCATATCATATTTTCACAATAAATAAAATGTTTGCGGCACATAAATAGTGTACACGAAATTATTTTTACAAATTCAAATGCGGATATTGTAATCAAAGCAAATAATAAAAAAAAATCCCGAATATTCAAAAATTTTCTGATTTATGACAAACGAAAAACAATAACATATTTTCAGTTAAGTAAACGATCATGTCGTCAACAAATAAATTCGAAAAAGTGGGAAAATAAAATTTGGACATTTTGATAAGCTAACCTTTCTACATTGCATGAAATTATTACAGGTATAACATGTGTATTCACAATAAATAAAATGTTTGCGGCACATAAATAGTGTACACGAAATTATTTTTACAAATTCAAATGCGGATATTGTAATCAAAGCAAATAATAAAAAAAAATCCCGAATATTCAAAAATTATCTGATTTATGACAAACGAAAAACAATAACATATTTTCAGTTAAGTAAACGATCATGTCGTCAACAAATAAATTCGAAAAAGTGGGAAAATAAAATTTGGGCATTTTGATAAGCTAACCTTTCTACATTGCATGAAATTATTACAGGTATAACATGTGTATTCCGGGAAACTGCTGGAAATATTATAATTCGGTTTCGAGAGACCATCTTATTAAATAGTAAACGTGAATCAGTTCGAAAATCAGGATTTATGAATCGTAAATTAGCGGCGAAAGTAAAGTGTTAGATTTAAGCCCAACAATCAATAAGAGATGTGTCAAAAAAATTTAATAATTTTAAATTTTCAAAAATTAAACGTTAGATTTAAACTGAAAAAATTGAAAGTTCGAAATTAAATCGAAGAAATGGATTAAAGATCCAAATAAACGAGCGAGGGACTATTGAAATCCGTATAGAACAATTTGTTCAAAAGGATGTAATCCTCCATAATTTAATATGCACTTGTATTTCAAATTCAAATAAACCCATTTAACGAATTGAAACACGAAAAACTGGGAAACACCATTATATTATTTTTTAACGAACTTTAAGAAAATGCATTTCTCATGTGTGCACCCAAAAGTTGATTCTTTTCGTACGGTGTAACAGTATTTTAAGGGGTTCAGAAGTTATGTATAAAAATGTTGTGCAATGTTGAACATTTTTTAAGAAAAAAACATTTTATTGATCTATGGTCTTATTTAATTTATTTAAATTGTTATTAATAAAAATTATTTAAAAAAACCTAAAAATAAACGAACAAGAATTCGTTGGAATTTCTGACGCTTTTTTGAGGAATATATTTTTGTTTCGTTTTACGTTATAAGAGAGCTATTGCATATAATTTATTTAAATGTATTTTTGGTTAATAATATAATATTTTAGAACAATGTAATTTTTTTTTAAATAATTGTTTAAAACAAAATAATTTAAAAAAATAAACTGTTTGTATTGTATTGTTTAAAAAAATAAGTATTGTTTAAACCACTTTTGATCTGAGCGTGTGGTATTATAAAAATTATTATGTACAGTCATATACACTTTTAGGCTTTAATTTAATTTAATAATTTTTCTAATGCTGCTGGGGGGAGGGAGGAGGTTAAAACCTCAAACCCCTCCCCCCCCATGCGCACGGCCTTGGTGCCATATGTATTGTCTTGGTGTGTGTTCATTTTAAACTATCACTGAAAAACTGCTAACAAAATTAAACCACGTTTAATTTAAAGAGAAGATTAATTAAACGGAGTTTAAACTACGATTAAACGAGCACAGAAATACTGGCCCTTAATGGTATTTAAGGATATAATGCTCAAAAAAGACTATTTTCGAAAAAACCTATGTTTTTGCACTTGTTCCACTAATTATGACACATAACGATGACAAATTGTGTGAAATTTTTATGGGTGGTTTTAGTGGCTAAAGTTAATAGTTTGAGCAAAAAAAAAGGAAAAAAAGTCATTTTCAAAAAACCGCACAAAAAAAATTGAAACCGCGATATTTTAAAAAACCTGCCTACAATTTTTTTATTTTAGTCTTAAAATACTCGGGGGGATGTCCGAAACATATTCCTAAGTTCTCCCACGACTTTTGGGTTCAAAGTGTTTGAGGCTAGGCGTGCTGTCTATTTTAGCCTTAAAATACTCGGGGGAGATGTCCGAAACATATTCTTAAAACATTTAAATTCTCCCACGACTTTTGGGTTGAAAATGTTTCAGGCTAGACGTGGAAGTCGACGGAGCTATAGATATTATACCTCCTAATAAATAGGTATTTATATCTATAACAAAAACTATACATTTGACTAAAGGTCATAGTTTCAACTTCGTTTTATAGATTCATTTAGATTTTTTTATAGGTTAATGAATAAAAAGTATTCTAAAGATGACTATGTTTATGCTCTAAATATTTGGAACATTTTAAATTGTAAATCTTTAAAAGATTATTTACAAGTATACCTAAAGTGTGATGTTGTCTTACTTGCGGATGTTTTTGAGAATTTTAGAAAAATGTGTCTAAAAATATAAGAGCTTAATCCTTGTCATTACTTCGCCGCATCAGGGTGAAAATTAACCTCGAATTAATTACCGATATAGATATGTATACTTTTATTCAAGACGGTATTCGTGGAGGTTTAACACAATGCTCGACAAGACATGTAAAAGCCAATAATAAATACATGCATAACTTGGATAAATCTAAATGTTCATCATATTTAATGTATTATGATGCAAATAATTTATATAATTTATATTCCTTTACCTTTTAAGGAATTTAGATTTTTAGAGTCATCTGAAATTACCGAGTTTACTATTGAAAAACTCAAATCTATTAAAGGTTATCAGGGCAATCATGAAGCCCGTCGTAGCGGATATTTTCATTCGGATTTATCTATCATACACGCTGCAAAAAAAAAAGGGTTCTCCAAACATAATTTTGCAGGCATTAACATGTATGTTTGCAATTTTATGTAAACATAATATATAATTCACTGATAAATCATTTGTAAACAGGGTTGTATTGAGACTTGAACAGTGTTGTAATGAGCTCCGACTTACATTATAATATCCCGGAAACATTTTTATGTTGCCCCTTAAAAATGGAGTATGTTTTAATGGAAACATAATAATTACTACCGAAACATAAATATGTTCATAATAAAACATGATTTTGAACGACCTGAATATAAATATGTTTCCACTGAAACATATCAGTTGTTTCAGTTCAAAAAGTAGTATGTTTGCATAGAAACATATTTAAATATTTTTGGAAAAAAATCCTGAAAATAAAATAAAATGTTGTTTTTTTTTATTTATTTTTATTAAAAATCTTTAAACATGCACAGTGGGAATTTATAATAATTGAATTCATATACAAATTTTAAATGCATAAATAAATAATTGTTTTAAAACTGCAAGTACAAGTGACAGCATCATTGAATGCACAATTGCACCAGCAGACGCTAAAACAGGCTCGCTATTTATTTGGTACAGTTACAGTTGGTCTCAGTACAGCACATAGCGTAGGCAAGGAATTCACGGAGGCTTTTGTAAAAAAACATAAGGAATTCTGTTTGAAAATCGAAACACTGATTTTTATTTGTGGTTTTTTCACATTAGTTTCAGAAATTACTCTGTTACTATTTGTCCTTTTTGTTAAACAATTTGTATATTTATTTAATTTACAAATAACAAAATTATTACCGACGCGAACACGTTATCTCAATGAACAACAAAAGACACGAACGCTGAAAATTTCGATCACCGAGTGTCAACTTTGTATACAAGAAGAGAGTTGCAAGAATACCTTTATTTAAATCCAATTTCTTTTTTGTTTGTTTTTTAACATCAATATGTTCAAACGATGGCAAAAGATGGGGTAGATAGAAAATGCTGCACAACGTTGCCAACTTCGTCAGTCGATAAATTATCGAATTAAGACGAACGTTGCGAACATACGTTGTATTTAGATTTGATTAGCATTTTGTGTGTTTCGAAACATAGTTTTAACCAAGTAAATTGCCTAGAAATAGTTTATTCAAATACAATTAAAATTTTATGTTGGTATTGTAACATATTAATGTTTACACGTGAACAAAAATAAATTCAATTTCGATTATAATTTAATTACACTTCTTTCCTAATACATGTATGGTAATTTCGTATTACTTTTTAATTACATTCAAACATATTTAAACAAATATTTTCTATCCGTGTAGGATCCAAATCGAATTCGAAGTTCAGATTTATGGCATCACAGGTTCCGTTGGAACGGATTTTTTGACAGATTTTTGACACTTTTTCTAAGAATTCATTGTTGTGTCGGAATGTAGTTCTTTGTGTGAAAAAATCTTTTGATTTGCATTAATTAATGAATTTTTGTTGTAATTCGTGAGAATGTGAGACAATTACAAATGCCGCAGAATCATTTGCTGTTTATGCTTTAAGTCCGGGTGCTGGAGACGGCCGCCAGATACCTACTTATACAGCAAGTGGGAGCTGGTCAAAGATCTGCAAATAAAAAAACATATTTTTATGTTAAAGCATGACATTAATGTATTTAATTTTTATTTGGTTTAGCAAAAATATAAAAATTAGAAAATATTAATTAATTAAAATTATTTGACCACTGCGCGATTGTCTCTTGATGAACTCATGGCGCAAGTCATTCGCGTTGAGTTTCCGATATTTCGCTCTATGTTTCCAAAGTGCTGGATGACACAGCGCCGGCGGCTGCATTCCGTTGCAACTTTATCCGCTGGCGATACTCGTCGTAAAAGGACGCTTTCTTGCAAAAGAAACGCGTTGCCCTTTTGCCTGCTCGAGCACAAGTTGATCAAGGCGTTGCTATATTTGTAAGGGAAGGTATTATTTGCAAAATAAAAACTAAATCTGATCCAGATAGCTCAATTGAATACTTTTTTAGTTTTGAATACAGTTGATAAATTGCTCATAGGATGTGTGTATAGGCCTAATAAAATATGTAATGTACTCTATCGCGCCAATCTGCCGGACAGATCTTTTAGGGACATTAGCCACTTAAGAGAAGCATGATCGGTGATCACCGTGAACGGCATGCCTTCGATATAAGGTCTGAACTTCTGTATCGCTGCTACGGCTGTGAGGCATTCTTTCTCAGTGACTGTATAGTTCAGTTTCAGTTTTTGTGAATGTAAAAGTGACTACTGAAATCTGCATTGATGAGCACGGCGCTCTTGACAGGGCGTCGTTTTAATTTTGAAATGTTTCCAGAGCCTTTGGAGTCATTTTAAGCTTCGCGCCTTTCCGTAAAGTGTTTGTGATCGGAGATGATGGTGTCGAAAAGTCGTCCACAAATCGCCGGTACCAGCCGGCCAGGCCCATAAAACTTCGCACGTGTTTCGGTGTTTTGGGCACCGGAAAATTATTGATCGCAACGATCTTTTCGGGATCGGTGTTTATTTTCCCATCACAAACTATGAAACCAAATACCTAAGGTGCTTAAAGCCGAATTTTTACTTTTTGGCAGTTTCGCTTTCTTCAAACACTCGGCGACTTCAGCGAGTGTTTGCACAAACGAGTCAAATTCATTTCCGATTACGAGCAGATCTTCCAGGTAGACCTTTTGTTAGACGTTGTGGAATGGTTTTGTCCATTAAACGACACATTCGCTGCGCGCCGTTACCAAGGCCGAATGGCATAACCACGAATTGGTACAACGGCATACCTGGAATTGTGAACGCTGTCTTGTCTCTGTTCCCTTTTCGAGCGGAACTTGACAAAAAGCGTCCTTTACATCGATGCTCGATATGTACTTGGACTGCTCTAGGTGCACATCGATATTAGGTAGTGGAAAACATCTTATACCGTGTGCTTGTTCACATCGCGCTAGTTGAGGTACAACATATTTTCCCCGGTTTGCGGATCAGAACTGTTCCATCCAGCCACTCTGAATCCTCGCACTTCTCTATGCAGAGCATCCTGTCTACCTCTTCTACTAACGCCGATTGTACTGCAGGCGATACCATTTGTATTTTATATTTAACCGGTTGGCGCCAGTCACTATTTATATTGAGTGTTGCTCCAGGTCGGTTTTACCCAAGCTGTAATCTTCAACTGTATTGAATTGGCTGATAACCACGCCTAATATACGCCTTTCATTCGGTGTGAATTCATGCATTTCGACTTTATTGTTTTTGTTGCTCACTCGACTGTTGATTGCCGGAGTTTTATGTGAACGTCTCGATTGAAATATTTCGGTAGCCAGTTCAAATCCGCGCCAGAAAGGTACACCAAGGATTATATTTGTTGTCAAAGGCGGGCACAAATATAATTTAATTATATTTTTTTCATTTTTAAATATGACTTCAGCATCGATTTTCTCAATGACATCGTAACTAACTCCGTCCGCTGTTTTTACGTGTCTTCTAATTTGTCACACACCAGGTCGATACAACCTTACTAAAAGTTGAACGTTTTTTCGACCAAATTTTCAATAAAATTTGACTTTGATTTGTAATATCTTCTCAACTATTAAAGATAGCGGATTGGTTTATTTGGTACATACTTTTATGCACGTTAATCCGTGTATAGACCATTTAGACCATTTTTAGTGCGGGTTGAACTTTGTTTGTGGTTTAAAATTCGTTTAAAATCAAAATCGATTTTTTCTGTGAACTTCAACCGTTGTTTAAACGACCGATGCTGATGGTTTCAACTACGTTTAAACTTTCAAAGTTTTTGACATGAATTTTTTTCACAACACTTTTCACTATTTTCTGTCGCTGCTGTCGCTGTTTCACAAATTATTATTAATTTTTGTATTTTTGCACACTATGCCTTAAAAAAAGTCTCACGTGCACTTTAGTTGCTCGATCTCTTGTTTAAATTTAAAAATATATTAATTTTATTTTTCTGAAACAATTTTTTTATTTATTTAATTTTGAATGTCATTTATTAGAAGTCAAAATCGGGAGAATTATTTGTCATTTGCCTGTTGTGCCATACAGGGGGTTTTAGCTAACTCCAAAATAAAGGGGGTGGGAGAGGTAGATTTCTGTTTGGCCATACTCATGAACATATCATGTCATTATTTCAGAAAATCGGTATCTGACGAGGCCTAAACTAGGTACGAAGATATCGGGTGTACGATCTTCATTAGGTCCCGGTTGGCCATTTTCATGGTCTTGTTTTACATACCATTGCCTTGCTAGGGTGCGAGTAAATTGGTTTAATCGTAATAAAAATAGTATTTAATTATTGAAAATCAAGCGAATCAACAGTTCATGTGACGAATCGGCGAACGTATCTTTATCTATTGTTTTTCAGTTTTTGTTTTGATTTTTAATTTTTTTTTCTTTTGTGATTTTGTTTATTAGGCTTTTTCTGATTTTCAATTTATCTTATCCTTTAGTTTTTATAGAAGGATGTCTATAATTTTGAGTTTTTTGTGACCTAACTAATAAACGTAAAAAAAAAACAATTTTTTTCACACTCATGAACATATCATGTCATTATTTCAGAAAATCGGTATCTGACGAGGCCTAAACTAGGTACGAAGATATCGGGTGTACGATCTTCTTATAACGGCGTTTCTTTCAGGAACTTTTGAAAAGTCATTATTATTATATATATTATAGTCATTTTAGCAGTGCTATTTTAGTATTTGATGAAATTTTGAAGTATGGTGAAACGACAGAAAATTAAGATATTGGTAAAATTTTAGCTTCCCACATGGGAAATACATGTATAAATATCGCAAAAGTTGTTTTAATCAATGAAACGTAACTTAAGCAATAGTGAAGCAAAATAAAACAGTATCATTTAAAAGATAATAAAATTGCAAAAAATTTTGATTTTAGAGTGGTTATTTTTAAACAAAGTTTATTTCGAAAGGATGTATCTCAAAAAGCACTGGCGAAAGTCGACTTTAAAATTATAATCAGTTTTTTGACATTTTATTATTTATGAAGACTTTAATTTTAAACTTGACTTTAAATTATTTTTGAATTTGAAATGAAAATGCATATCATATTTTCACAATAAATAAAATGTTTGCGGCACATAAATAGTGTACACGAAATTATTTTTACAAATTCAAATGCGGATATTGTAATCAAAGCAAATAATAAAAAAAAATCCCGAATATTCAAAAATTTTCTGATTTATGACAAACGAAAAACAATAACATATTTTCAGTTAAGTAAACGATCATGTCGTCAACAAATAAATTCGAAAAAGTGGGAAAATAAAATTTGGACATTTTGATAAGCTAACCTTTCTACATTGCATGAAATTATTACAGGTATAACATGTGTATTCACAATAAATAAAATGTTTGCGGCACATAAATAGTGTACACGAAATTATTTTTACAAATTCAAATGCGGATATTGTAATCAAAGCAAATAATAAAAAAAAATCCCGAATATTCAAAAATTTTCTGATTTATGACAAACGAAAAACAATAACATATTTTCAGTTAAGTAAACGATCATGTCGTCAACAAATAAATTCGAAAAAGTGGGAAAATAAAATTTGGGCATTTTGATAAGCTAACCTTTCTACATTGCATGAAATTATTACAGGTATAACATGTGTATTCCGGGAAACTGCTGGAAATATTATAATTCGGTTTCGAGAGACCATCTTATTAAATAGTAAACGTGAATCAGTTCGAAAATCAGGATTTATGAATCGTAAATTAGCGGCGAAAGTAAAGTGTTAGATTTAAGCCCAACAATCAATAAGAGATGTGTCAAAAAAATTTAATAATTTTAAATTTTCAAAAATTAAACGTTAGATTTAAACTGAAAAAATTGAAAGTTCGAAATTAAATCGAAGAAATGGATTAAAGATCCAAATAAACGAGCGAGGGACTATTGAAATCCGTATAGAACAATTTGTTCAAAAGGATGTAATCCTCCATAATTTAATATGCACTTGTATTTCAAATTCAAATAAACCCATTTAACGAATTGAAACACGAAAAACTGGGAAACACCATTATATTATTTTTTAACGAACTTTAAGAAAATGCATTTCTCATGTGTGCACCCAAAAGTTGATTCTTTTCGTACGGTGTAACAGTATTTTAAGGGGTTCAGAAGTTATGTATAAAAATGTTGTGCAATGTTGAACATTTTTTAAGAAAAAAACATTTTATTGATCTATGGTCTTATTTAATTTATTTAAATTGTTATTAATAAAAATTATTTAAAAAAACCTAAAAATAAACGAACAAGAATTCATTGGAATTTCTGACGCTTTTTTGAGGAATATATTTTTGTTTCGTTTTACGTTATAAGAGAGCTATTGCATATAATTTATTTAAATGTATTTTTGGTTAATAATATAATATTTTAGAACAATGTAATTTTTTTTTAAATAATTGTTTAAAACAAAATAATTTAAAAAAATAAACTGTTTGTATTGTATTGTTTAAAAAAATAAGTATTGTTTAAACCACTTTTGATCTGAGCGTGTGGTATTATAAAAATTATTATGTACAGTCATATACACTTTTAGGCTTTAATTTAATTTAATAATTTTTCTAATGCTGCTGGGGGGAGGGAGGAGGTTAAAACCTCAAACCCCTCCCCCCCCATGCGCACGGCCTTGGTGCCATATGTATTGTCTAGGTGTGTGTTCATTTTAAACTATCACTGAAAAACTGCTAACAAAATTAAACCACGTTTAATTTAAAGAGAAGATTAATTAAACGGAGTTTAAACTACGATTAAACGAGCACAGAAATACTGGCCCTTAATGGTATTTAAGGATATAATGCTCAAAAAAGACTATTTTCGAAAAAACCTATGTTTTTGCACTTGTTCCACTAATTATGACACATAACGATGACAAATTGTGTGAAATTTTTATGGGTGGTTTTAGTGGCTAAAGTTAATAGTTTGAGCAAAAAAAAAGGAAAAAAAGTCATTTTCAAAAAACCGCACAAAAAAAATTGAAACCGCGATATTTTAAAAAACCTGCCTACAATTTTTTTATTTTAGTCTTAAAATACTCGGGGGGATGTCCGAAACATATTCCTAAGTTCTCCCACGACTTTTGGGTTCAAAGTGTTTGAGGCTAGGCGTGCTGTCTACGATTTTTTTTTATTTTAGCCTTAAAATACTCGGGGGAGATGTCCGAAACATATTCTTAAAACATTTAAATTCTCCCACGACTTTTGGGTTGAAAATGTTTCAGGCTAGACGTGGAAGTCGACGGAGCTATAGATATTATACCTCCTAATAAATAGGTATTTATATCTATAACAAAAACTATACATTTGACTAAAGGTCATAGTTTCAACTTCGTTTTATAGATTCATTTAGATTTTTTTATAGGTTAATGAATAAAAAGTATTCTAAAGATGACTATGTTTATGCTCTAAATATTTGGAACATTTTAAATTGTAAATCTTTAAAAGATTATTTACAAGTATACCTAAAGTGTGATGTTGTCTTACTTGCGGATGTTTTTGAGAATTTTAGAAAAATGTGTCTAAAAATATAAGAGCTTAATCCTTGTCATTACTTCGCCGCATCAGGGTGAAAATTAACCTCGAATTAATTACCGATATAGATATGTATACTTTTATTCAAGACGGTATTCGTGGAGGTTTAACACAATGCTCGACAAGACATGTAAAAGCCAATAATAAATACATGCATAACTTGGATAAATCTAAATGTTCATCATATTTAATGTATTATGATGCAAATAATTTATATAATTTATATTCCTTTACCTTTTAAGGAATTTAGATTTTTAGAGTCATCTGAAATTACCGAGTTTACTATTGAAAAACTCAAATCTATTAAAGGTTATCAGGGCAATCATGAAGCCCGTCGTAGCGGATATTTTCATTCGGATTTATCTATCATACACGCTGCAAAAAAAAGGGTTCTCCAAACATAATTTTGCAGGCATTAACATGTATGTTTGCAATTTTATGTAAACATAATATATAATTCACTGATAAATCATTTGTAAACAGGGTTGTATTGAGACTTGAACAGTGTTGTAATGAGCTCCGACTTACATTATAATATCCCGGAAACATTTTTATGTTGCCCCTTAAAAATGGAGTATGTTTTAATGGAAATTTATGGAAAAAATCCTGAAAATAAAATAAAATGTTGTTTTTTTTATTTATTTTTATTAAAAATCTTTAAACATGCACAGTGGGAATTTATAATAATTGAATTCATATACAAATTTTTAAATGCATAAATAAATAATTGTTTTAAAACTGCAAGTACAAGTGACAGCATCATTGAATGCACAATTGCACCAGCAGACGCTAAAACAGGCTCGCTATTTATTTGGTACAGTTACAGTTGGTCTCAGTACAGCACATAGCGTAGGCAAGGAATTCACGGAGGCTTTTGTAAAAAAACATAAGGAATTCTGTTTGAAAATCGAAACACTGATTTTTATTTGTGGTTTTTTCACATTAGTTTCAGAAATTACTCTGTTACTATTTGTCCTTTTTGTTAAACAATTTGTATATTTATTTAATTTACAAATAACAAAATTATTACCGACGCGAACACGTTATCTCAATGAACAACAAAAGACACGAACGCTGAAAATTTCGATCACCGAGTGTCAACTTTGTATACAAGAAGAGAGTTGCAAGAATACCTTTATTTAAATCCAATTTCTTTTTTGTTTGTTTTTTAACATCAATATGTTCAAACGATGGCAAAAGATGGGGTAGATAGAAAATGCTGCACAACGTTGCCAACTTCGTCAGTCGATAAATTATCGAATTAAGACGAACGTTGCGAACATACGTTGTATTTAGATTTGATTAGCATTTTGTGTGTTTCGAAACATAGTTTTAACCAAGTAAATTGCCTAGAAATAGTTTATTCAAATGCAATTAAAATTTTATGTTGGTATTGTAACATATTAATGTTTACACGTGAACAAAAATAAATTCAATTTCGATTATAATTTAATTACACTTCTTTCCTAATACATGTATGGTAATTTCGTATTACTTTTTAATTACATTCAAACATATTTAAACAAATATTTTCTATCCGTGTAGGATCCAAATCGAATTCGAAGTTCAGATTTATGGCATCACAGGTTCCGTTGGAACGGATTTTTTGACAGATTTTTGACACTTTTTCTAAGAATTCATTGTTGTGTCGGAATGTAGTTCTTTGTGTGAAAAAATCTTTTGATTTGCATTAATTAATGAATTTTTGTTGTAATTCGTGAGAATGTGAGACAATTACAAATGCCGCAGAATCATTTGCTGTTTATGCTTTAAGTCCGGGTGCTGGAGACGGCCGCCAGATACCTACTTATACAGCAAGTGGGAGCTGGTCAAAGATCTGCAAATAAAAAAACATATTTTTATGTTAAAGCATGACATTAATGTATTTAATTTTTATTTGGTTTAGCAAAAATATAAAAATTAGAAAATATTAATTAATTAAAATTATTTGACCACTGCGCGATTGTCTCTTGATGAACTCATGGCGCAAGTCATTCGCGTTGAGTTTCCGATATTTCGCTCTATGTTTCCAAAGTGCTGGATGACACAGCGCCGGCGGCTGCATTCCGTTGCAACTTTATCCGCTGGCGATACTCGTCGTAAAAGGACGCTTTCTTGCAAAAGAAACGCGTTGCCCTTTTGCCTGCTCGAGCACAAGTTGATCAAGGCGTTGCTATATTTGTAAGGGAAGGTATTATTTGCAAAATAAAAACTAAATCTGATCCAGATAGCTCAATTGAATACTTTTTTAGTTTTGAATACAGTTGATAAATTGCTCATAGGATGTGTGTATAGGCCTAATAAAATATGTAATGTACTCTATCGCGCCAATCTGCCGGACAGATCTTTTAGGGACATTAGCCACTTAAGAGAAGCATGATCGGTGATCACCGTGAACGGCATGCCTTCGATATAAGGTCTGAACTTCTGTATCGCTGCTACGGCTGTGAGGCATTCTTTCTCAGTGACTGTATAGTTCAGTTTCAGTTTTTGTGAATGTAAAAGTGACTACTGAAATCTGCATTGATGAGCACGGCGCTCTTGACAGGGCGTCGTTTTAATTTTGAAATGTTTCCAGAGCCTTTGGAGTCATTTTAAGCTTCGCGCCTTTCCGTAAAGTGTTTGTGATCGGAGATGATGGTGTCGAAAAGTCGTCCACAAATCGCCGGTACCAGCCGGCCAGGCCCATAAAACTTCGCACGTGTTTCGGTGTTTTGGGCACCGGAAAATTATTGATCGCAACGATCTTTTCGGGATCGGTGTTTATTTTCCCATCACAAACTATGAAACCAAATACCTAAGGTGCTTAAAGCCGAATTTTTACTTTTTGGCAGTTTCGCTTTCTTCAAACACTCGGCGACTTCAGCGAGTGTTTGCACAAACGAGTCAAATTCATTTCCGATTACGAGCAGATCTTCCAGGTAGACCTTTTGTTAGACGTTGTGGAATGGTTTTGTCCATTAAACGACACATTCGCTGCGCGCCGTTACCAAGGCCGAATGGCATAACCACGAATTGGTACAACGGCATACCTGGAATTGTGAACGCTGTCTTGTCTCTGTTCCCTTTTCGAGCGGAACTTGACAAAAAGCGTCCTTTACATCGATGCTCGATATGTACTTGGACTGCTCTAGGTGCACATCGATATTAGGTAGTGGAAAACATCTTATACCGTGTGCTTGTTCACATCGCGCTAGTTGAGGTACAACATATTTTCCCCGGTTTGCGGATCAGAACTGTTCCATCCAGCCACTCTGAATCCTCGCACTTCTCTATGCAGAGCATCCTGTCTACCTCTTCTACTAACGCCGATTGTACTGCAGGCGATACCATTTGTATTTTATATTTAACCGGTTGGCGCCAGTCACTATTTATATTGAGTGTTGCTCCAGGTCGGTTTTACCCAAGCTGTAATCTTCAACTGTATTGAATTGGCTGATAACCACGCCTAATATACGCCTTTCATTCGGTGTGAATTCATGCATTTCGACTTTATTGTTTTTGTTGCTCACTCGACTGTTGATTGCCGGAGTTTTATGTGAACGTCTCGATTGAAATATTTCGGTAGCCAGTTCAAATCCGCGCCAGAAAGGTACACCAAGGATTATATTTGTTGTCAAAGGCGGGCACAAATATAATTTAATTATATTTTTTTCATTTTTAAATATGACTTCAGCATCGATTTTCTCAATGACATCGTAACTAACTCCGTCCGCTGTTTTTACGTGTCTTCTAATTTGTCACACACCAGGTCGATACAACCTTACTAAAAGTTGAACGTTTTTTCGACCAAATTTTCAATAAAATTTGACTTTGATTTGTAATATCTTCTCAACTATTAAAGATAGCGGATTGGTTTATTTGGTACATACTTTTATGCACGTTAATCCGTGTATAGACCATTTAGACCATTTTTAGTGCGGGTTGAACTTTGTTTGTGGTTTAAAATTCGTTTAAAATCAAAATCGATTTTTTCTGTGAACTTCAACCGTTGTTTAAACGACCGATGCTGATGGTTTCAACTACGTTTAAACTTTCAAAGTTTTTGACATGAATTTTTTTCACAACACTTTTCACTATTTTCTGTCGCTGCTGTCGCTGTTTCACAAATTATTATTAATTTTTGTATTTTTGCACACTATGCCTTAAAAAAAGTCTCACGTGCACTTTAGTTGCTCGATCTCTTGTTTAAATTTAAAAATATATTAATTTTATTTTTCTGAAACAATTTTTTTATTTATTTAATTTTGAATGTCATTTATTAGAAGTCAAAATCGAGAGAATTATTTGTCATTTGCCTGTTGTGCCATACAGGGGGTTTTAGCTAACTCCAAAATAAAGGGGGTGGGAGAGGTAGATTTCTGTTTGGCCATACTCATGAACATATCATGTCATTATTTCAGAAAATCGGTATCTGACGAGGCCTAAACTAGGTACGAAAATATCGGGTGTACGATCTTCATTAGGTCCCGGTTGGCCATTTTTCATGGTCTTGTTTTACATACCATTGCCTTGCTAGGGTGCGAGTAAATTGGTTTAATCGTAATAAAAATAGTATTCAATTATTGAAAATCAAGCGAATCAACAGTTCATGTGACGAATCGGCGAACGTATCTTTATCTATTGTTTTTCAGTTTTTGTTTTGATTTTTAATTTTTTTTTCTTTTGTGATTTTGTTTATTAGGCTTTTTCTGATTTTCAATTTATCTTATCCTTTAGTTTTTATAGAAGGATGTCTATAATTTTGAGTTTTTTGTGACCTAACTAATAAACGTAAAAAAAAAACAATTTTTTTCACACTCATGAACATATCATGTCATTATTTCAGAAAATCGGTATCTGACGAGGCCTAAACTAGGTACGAAGATATCGGGTGTACGATCTTCTTATAACGGCGTTTCTTTCAGGAACTTTTGAAAAGTCATTATTATTATATATATTATAGTCATTTTAGCAGTGCTATTTTAGTATTTGATGAAATTTTGAAGTATGGTGAAACGACAGAAAATTAAGATATTGGTAAAATTTTAGCTTCCCACATGGGAAATACATGTATAAATATCGCAAAAGTTGTTTTAATCAATGAAACGTAACTTAAGCAATAGTGAAGCAAAATAAAACAGTATCATTTAAAAGATAATAAAATTGCAAAAAATTTTGATTTTAGAGTGGTTATTTTTAAACAAAGTTTATTTCGAAAGGATGTATCTCAAAAAGCACTGGCGAAAGTCGACTTTAAAATTATAATCAGTTTTTTGACATTTTATTATTTATGAAGACTTTAATTTTAAACTTGACTTTAAATTATTTTTGAATTTGAAATGAAAATGCATATCATATTTTCACAATAAATAAAATGTTTGCGGCACATAAATAGTGTACACGAAATTATTTTTACAAATTCAAATGCGGATATTGTAATCAAAGCAAATAATAAAAAAAAATCCCGAATATTCAAAAATTTTCTGATTTATGACAAACGAAAAACAATAACATATTTTCAGTTAAGTAAACGATCATGTCGTCAACAAATAAATTCGAAAAAGTGGGAAAATAAAATTTGGGCATTTTGATAAGCTAACCTTTCTACATTGCATGAAATTATTACAGGTATAACATGTGTATTCACAATAAATAAAATGTTTGCGGCACATAAATAGTGTACACGAAATTATTTTTACAAATTCAAATGCGGATATTGTAATCAAAGCAAATAATAAAAAAAAATCCCGAATATTCAAAAATTTTCTGATTTATGACAAACGAAAAACAATAACATATTTTCAGTTAAGTAAACGATCATGTCGTCAACAAATAAATTCGAAAAAGTGGGAAAATAAAATTTGTGCATTTTGATAAGCTAACCTTTCTACATTGCATGAAATTATTACAGGTATAACATGTGTATTCCGGGAAACTGCTGGAAATATTATAATTCGGTTTCGAGAGACCATCTTATTAAATAGTAAACGTGAATCAGTTCGAAAATCAGGATTTATGAATCGTAAATTAGCGGCGAAAGTAAAGTGTTAGATTTAAGCCCAACAATCAATAAGAGATGTGTCAAAAAAATTTAATAATTTTAAATTTTCAAAAATTAAACGTTAGATTTAAACTGAAAAAATTGAAAGTTCGAAATTAAATCGAAGAAATGGATTAAAGATCCAAATAAACGAGCGAGGGACTATTGAAATCCGTATAGAACAATTTGTTCAAAAGGATGTAATCCTCCATAATTTAATATGCACTTGTATTTCAAATTCAAATAAACCCATTTAACGAATTGAAACACGAAAAACTGGGAAACACCATTATATTATTTTTTAACGAACTTTAAGAAAATGCATTTCTCATGTGTGCACCCAAAAGTTGATTCTTTTCGTACGGTGTAACAGTATTTTAAGGGGTTCAGAAGTTATGTATAAAAATGTTGTGCAATGTTGAACATTTTTTAAGAAAAAAACATTTTATTGATCTATGGTCTTATTTAATTTATTTAAATTGTTATTAATAAAAATTATTTAAAAAAACCTAAAAATAAACGAACAAGAATTCGTTGGAATTTCTGACGCTTTTTTGAGGAATATATTTTTGTTTCGTTTTACGTTATAAGAGAGCTATTGCATATAATTTATTTAAATGTATTTTTGGTTAATAATATAATATTTTAGAACAATGTAATTTTTTTTTAAATAATTGTTTAAAACAAAATAATTTAAAAAAATAAACTGTTTGTATTGTATTGTTTAAAAAAATAAGTATTGTTTAAACCACTTTTGATCTGAGCGTGTGGTATTATAAAAATTATTATGTACAGTCATATACACTTTTAGGCTTTAATTTAATTTAATAATTTTTCTAATGCTGCTGGGGGGAGGGAGGAGGTTAAAACCTCAAACCCCTCCCCCCCCATGCGCACGGCCTTGGTGCCATATGTATTGTCTAGGTGTGTGTTCATTTTAAACTATCACTGAAAAACTGCTAACAAAATTAAACCACGTTTAATTTAAAGAGAAGATTAATTAAACGGAGTTTAAACTACGATTAAACGAGCACAGAAATACTGGCCCTTAATGGTATTTAAGGATATAATGCTCAAAAAAGACTATTTTCGAAAAAACCTATGTTTTTGCACTTGTTCCACTAATTATGACACATAACGATGACAAATTGTGTGAAATTTTTATGGGTGGTTTTAGTGGCTAAAGTTAATAGTTTGAGCAAAAAAAAAGGAAAAAAAGTCATTTTCAAAAAACCGCACAAAAAAAATTGAAACCGCGATATTTTAAAAAACCTGCCTACAATTTTTTTATTTTAGTCTTAAAATACTCGGGGGGATGTCCGAAACATATTCCTAAGTTCTCCCACGACTTTTGGGTTCAAAGTGTTTGAGGCTAGGCGTGCTGTCTACGATTTTTTTTTATTTTAGCCTTAAAATACTCGGGGGAGATGTCCGAAACATATTCTTAAAACATTTAAATTCTCCCACGACTTTTGGGTTGAAAATGTTTCAGGCTAGACGTGGAAGTCGACGGAGCTATAGATATTATACCTCCTAATAAATAGGTATTTATATCTATAACAAAAACTATACATTTGACTAAAGGTCATAGTTTCAACTTCGTTTTATAGATTCATTTAGATTTTTTTATAGGTTAATGAATAAAAAGTATTCTAAAGATGACTATGTTTATGCTCTAAATATTTGGAACATTTTAAATTGTAAATCTTTAAAAGATTATTTACAAGTATACCTAAAGTGTGATGTTGTCTTACTTGCGGATGTTTTTGAGAATTTTAGAAAAATGTGTCTAAAAATATAAGAGCTTAATCCTTGTCATTACTTCGCCGCATCAGGGTGAAAATTAACCTCGAATTAATTACCGATATAGATATGTATACTTTTATTCAAGACGGTATTCGTGGAGGTTTAACACAATGCTCGACAAGACATGTAAAAGCCAATAATAAATACATGCATAACTTGGATAAATCTAAATGTTCATCATATTTAATGTATTATGATGCAAATAATTTATATAATTTATATTCCTTTACCTTTTAAGGAATTTAGATTTTTAGAGTCATCTGAAATTACCGAGTTTACTATTGAAAAACTCAAATCTATTAAAGGTTATCAGGGCAATCATGAAGCCCGTCGTAGCGGATATTTTCATTCGGATTTATCTATCATACACGCTGCAAAAAAAAGGGTTCTCCAAACATAATTTTGCAGGCATTAACATGTATGTTTGCAATTTTATGTAAACATAATATATAATTCACTGATAAATCATTTGTAAACAGGGTTGTATTGAGACTTGAACAGTGTTGTAATGAGCTCCGACTTACATTATAATATCCCGGAAACATTTTTATGTTGCCCCTTAAAAATGGAGTATGTTTTAATGGAAACATAATAATTACTACATCCAAATAAAATAAATATTTGAACCGAAACATAAATATGTTCAAAATAAAACATGATTTTGAACGACCTGAATATAAATATGTTTCCAGTGAAACATATCAGTTGTTTCAGTTCAAAAAGTAGTATGTTTGCATAGAAACATATTTAAATATTTTTGGAAAAAATCCTGAAAATAAAATAAAATGTTGTTTTTTTTATTTATTTTTATTAAAAATCTTTAAATATGCACAGTGGGAATTTATAATAATTGAATTCATATACAAATTTTTAAATGCATAAATAAATAATTGTTTTAAAACTGCAAGTACAAGTGACAGCATCATTCAATGCACAATTGCATCAGCAGACGCTAAAACAGGCTCGCTATTTATTTGGTACAGTTACAGTTGGTCTCAGTACAGCACATAGCGTAGGCAAGGAATTCACGGAGGCTTTTGTAAAAAAACATAAGGAATTCTGTTTGAAAATCGAAACACTGATTTTTATTTGTGGTTTTTTCACATTAGTTTCAGAAATTACTCTGTTACTATTTGTCCTTTTTGTTAAACAATTTGTATATTTATTTAATTTACAAATAACAAAATTATTACCGACGCGAACACGTTATCTCAATGAACAACAAAAGACACGAACGCTGAAAATTTCGATCACCGAGTGTCAACTTTGTATACAAGAAGAGAGTTGCAAGAATACCTTTATTTAAATCCAATTTCTTTTTTGTTTGTTTTTTAACATCAATATGTTCAAACGATGGCAAAAGATGGGGTAGATAGAAAATGCTGCACAACGTTGCCAACTTCGTCAGTCGATAAATTATCGAATTAAGACGAACGTTGCGAACATACGTTGTATTTAGATTTGATTAGCATTTTGTGTGTTTCGAAACATAGTTTTAACCAAGTAAATTGCCTAGAAATAGTTTATTCAAATGCAATTAAAATTTTATGTTGGTATTGTAACATATTAATGTTTACACGTGAACAAAAATAAATTCAATTTCGATTATAATTTAATTACACTTCTTTCCTAATACATGTATGGTAATTTCGTATTACTTTTTAATTACATTCAAACATATTTAAACAAATATTTTCTATCCGTGTAGGATCCAAATCGAATTCGAAGTTCAGATTTATGGCATCACAGGTTCCGTTGGAACGGATTTTTTGACAGATTTTTGACACTTTTTCTAAGAATTCATTGTTGTGTCGGAATGTAGTTCTTTGTGTGAAAAAATCTTTTGATTTGCATTAATTAATGAATTTTTGTTGTAATTCGTGAGAATGTGAGACAATTACAAATGCCGCAGAATCATTTGCTGTTTATGCTTTAAGTCCGGGTGCTGGAGACGGCCGCCAGATACCTACTTATACAGCAAGTGGGAGCTGGTCAAAGATCTGCAAATAAAAAAACATATTTTTATGTTAAAGCATGACATTAATGTATTTAATTTTTATTTGGTTTAGCAAAAATATAAAAATTAGAAAATATTAATTAATTAAAATTATTTGACCACTGCGCGATTGTCTCTTGATGAACTCATGGCGCAAGTCATTCGCGTTGAGTTTCCGATATTTCGCTCTATGTTTCCAAAGTGCTGGATGACACAGCGCCGGCGGCTGCATTCCGTTGCAACTTTATCCGCTGGCGATACTCGTCGTAAAAGGACGCTTTCTTGCAAAAGAAACGCGTTGCCCTTTTGCCTGCTCGAGCACAAGTTGATCAAGGCGTTGCTATATTTGTAAGGGAAGGTATTATTTGCAAAATAAAAACTAAATCTGATCCAGATAGCTCAATTGAATACTTTTTTATAGAAGTTTTGAATACAGTTGATAAATTGCTCATAGGATGTGTGTATAGGCCTAATAAAATAGTTTTTTTTTTTTTTTTTTTTTTACAAATTAACCAACGCTCAGGGGATGCCCCCTATTCGTGCAATGCACAGTGTTGATCGCAAGGAAGGATTATAGGTTCAAAGGAGGAGGAAAGATGGAGTAGTGTCGGTGGATGTTTGCTTTAAATTTCCCAATATTAAAAATGTCGGGAAAAACAGACGCAGGGAGATTGTTCCACAAACGAATCGTGCGACTGAAGAACGAATTCTCTCTGTAATGCGTGGTTCTGTTGGGAACCGTGTGGACTGCGAAGGGGTGGGCTTGGTTCGATGCCCTAGTAGTACGAGGAAACACACGACCTGGTGGAATCAGGCCATGTATTTCCCTCGAACACTTACCATTGTAATACCTATAAAACAGGCTTACACACCCTACGGTCCTTCGGTGCTCAAGAGAACCAATAGAGGATGAAATATTTTCATCCCCTATTAAATATATTGCACGTTGTTGGATTCGATCCAGGAACTCCAAAGAAGATTTTGAAGCCCCTGCCCATATGTGCGAATTGTATTTCATCTTAGGCCGAATATAGGTGGTGTAGACAGTGCGCAAGTCAGCAGGAGTGAAGTATGTCTTACACCGTTTCAGAAAACCGAGGCACTTGGCCGCTTCTTTCGACACATCAAATATGTGATCATTCCAACGGAGGTCACATTGAATTGATATACCCAGAACGTCAAGAGCAGCTGACTGCGCAATATCCACAGAGTCCATATTGAGGGGAGGGAGGAGTGAATCCATTCTTTTGTGAGATAACAGACAACATTGGGTCTTGCTAGCATTAAAATCAACTCTATTTGCAAGACCCCACTCGGAGATTGTTTTAAGGTCATTATTGAGTGTATCATTCATTGTGCGCCTTTTACTCTCAATCTCCAAAGAGTTTGGGCGCTTGTTGAACGAAAATGAATGACAGATGTTGCTGTCATCTGCAAAGGAATGGATTGGGTTCTGGGTCGATGACAGAAGGTCATTGATAAACACCAGAAATAGGGACGGGGATAGGACGGAACCCTGCGGCACTCCAGAATTGATGGAATGTTGTTCTGAGAAAACACCATCCATCGCAACTCGTATTGAACGACCCTGGAGAAAACTCGATATCCATCGAGCAAAAGAATTACCGACACCATATGCAATAAGTTTTGATACCAGGGCTTCATGCCACACTCGATCAAAAGCCTTGGAAATATCAAGAGCAACCACCTTACTCTCTCCGAAAAGGTGAATACAATTATTCCACTTTTCGGAGAGGACCGCCATCAAGTCACCGGTGGATCTGGTCCTACGGAAACCATATTGCCGGTCACTAAGTAATTCGTTTCGCTCCAGATAGTTCACAAGGTGGAAGTTTATTACGCTTTCCATTACCTTGGATAGCGCAGAGCATATTGCAATGGGTCGGTAATTAGCAGGGTTCGTAGCCTCACCCTTTTTCGGAACTGGCTGGACATTGGCAACCTTCCAACAAGATGGAAAAACTCCTGTCGTGTAGGAGATGTTGAAAAGGTTACGCAATGGACAAGCCAGCGTTGACGCACACTTCTTCAACACATGGGCAGATATGCCATCTGGCCCGGAGGCTTTGTTAATATTGAGATTTGCAAAAACCTTTTTAACTGCCCGAGTTCGAAAATGTATCTCCGGCATTGCAGAAGAGACAAATTCAACGACGGGCAGTGGTTGATTGCTAACTGGGAGCGTTGAATTATTTGCAAATAGTTCTGCCAAGAGATTAGCTTTATCAACCGGGTCTGTGAAGGTCTGGCCATTCATAACAAGGGTTGGAGTAGACGATGTCGTCTGATTCTTCACCCTTTTAACAAATGACCAGAAATTTTTACTACCTCTATGGTAGAGAAGGACCTTTTTGCGCGCGTTTTGTTCGTGTAGAAACTTTACACGCGCGATCACGGCATTACAGCGATTCCTAGCCTGTATGCGAAGTCTTTCAGTATCAGCATTCTTATTAGAACGCCAATTCTGAAAGGCTTCCTCTTTCGACCTGACTGCAATCCTGCAAGTCTCATTAAACCAAGAGTGGTCCTTGGGTTTAATGCTAATCTTTTTAGAAGGTATGAAGGACCGCATACCCAATAAAATAATGTTTTGTACCATTAAGGCCGCGGCATTTATGTTTCTATCTGCGAAACACAATTTCCAATTAAAGTTGCGAAAAAAATCATTTAACGCATCCCAATTTGCTTTTTCGTAAAGCCATACAGTCCTCTTCGGGGCTTTAATCGAAGAGGCGCGTAAACTAGAATACGAAAACGCAGCGGAAATAATACAGTGGTCGGAATTTCCAAGAGGTGCAAGGACTTTTACATCATATTTTTCATGATGCGAAGTCAGAAAAAGGTCTAAGACTTTTTGGCTATGCCCACCGACGCGTGGGAGGTACGTCGGTTCCTTCACCAATTGAGTGAGTTGATTGCACTCTGCAAACAGCTCAACATAACAACCCTCCTGTGTTGATAGACCCGAGTGGCTCAACCAAGTGGCGTTGTGTACATTAAAGTCACCAGCAACAACAATTTCACTGCCTGGAAATTGTTCCAGTATATTTGAGATCGAATCAGATAGGGCATCTAACTTGTTACAGGTAGAAGCCCTATCTAGATTCGGACTCCTATAAATAAAACACAAGTGCATGATGTGTTGCAAGATTTTGAATTTAATCCACATAGAATTAAATTCATTATCCGAAACACTATGTTGCTGCTGGTGCTGGTACGCAACGTCACTTCGAATAAAAAGGGCGAGACCCCTATGGGCAGAGAATAATGGCAGTAGGTGGTACCCCGGTATTTGAAAATCCAGTGGATCTGCACCCTCGCCAACCTGGGTCTCACCTAATGCCATTATATGTGGCCTATAATGAGACACATGCGCATAAACAGCGAAAAAATTCGTTCTCAGGCCACGAATGTTGCAAAAATCTATACGAAAGATTTGCGACATTTTCGCTACTGGGCAAATTTAAAACAAACAAACATACTATTAGCGGGCGGCAGTGGAGACAAACAAGTGAGAGCGTAAGCTAAACAGTGGTCAGTGTTATGCCTTGACCACTGTCTTCGTTACGCACTCTTGCAGTCTCAACCACGCACGCAGATAGCGAGGAGTAGGATGGGGAAGGGACTGAAAACGATAAACAAATGAGCAATTGCAACAGAGGGCATAGAAAAGCCCGTTGCGTTGGCAATTGTAAGCAGCGACGGCGGCAGCAGGCAGTGCTGGTGGTGCAGCGAAACCGGTTTTGTGTTGTTGTTTATAATTTTTGGTTCTGTATTTTTATAGTCTTTGGTTTTTGTATGTTATTGTTTATTGAGTGTTATTATTTTATTTATTTAAATCGTTTTTATTGTTATTAGGTTGTTACGGTGGACGACACTTAAGCAAAATTTTGCACGGCACTCGACAAATATTAAGACAAACTCGACGGACAAAAATTTAACGAATTAGAAAAAAAGATAAGAGGACGACACGACACATCCGTCCCCCATCGTTGTGCAGACGTTACCGGAATATTTTAGTAAAGTCGGGTCTAACTGACGAAATGAAAACTTTAGGGATTTATTCTGTTAATCATAAATTTCCTACTCACTATACACAAACCAACAATACACTATTAGACTTATTTTGAGTTAGTAACATTTTCTACGTTTGACATTATGATCAGTTGTCAGTTCCAATTTTCTCAAAACATGATCCTATTTTCGTCACTTATAACTTTCAATTAGAAGTTCAACCGAAATCCTACAGTTTTCGTGATTTTAAGGACATTGAGTATCCTGAACTATTGAAAGAGTTTTTAGAAATTGATTGGGATTCTATTTTCTATATGACATGTGTTAATGATCAAGTTTCCTTTCTAGAGAATAATATAAATAAACACTATGAAAATTTTGTACATCTTAAAACTAAAATCAGATTCAATGCCCTTGGTTTAATATAACTATTAAAAACCTAATACTTAAAAGTAATGAGGCTTACACTCGGTGGAAAAGGTACAAAACTCCACAATTGTTTAAAATCTTTCAGACTTTACGAAATATTGTCACCAAAGAGATAAGGACTGCAAAGACAAATTAATATGAAGATCAATTTTAAACTGCCATTAATAGCAAACAGATATGGAAACAGATTGACAACATTGGCTTAGATAAAGTCAAAATGAAGGTCAATGAAATAATTGATGTCAATGAACTTAATGACAAGTTTTTAAATGTGCCTATGCCTATAGCCAATCCAGGTCACTATGACAAAGGTAGTTCTATGTTAAATCCGGATATTTGCTTTAGTTTTTGTTGTGTTGATCAGTGTGAAGTATTAGAAAGTATTCTAGCCATAAAATCACAAGCAATGGGTTTTGATAATAGCCATCCTACTATTTTAAAAACTATTCTCGCCCTGTTGTTGCCACCTCTTACACAAATTTTTAACTCCATCTTAACTACTTCAACTTTCCAAGACAGTTGGAAAATAACTAAGATTACACCAATTCCAAAAGGTACGAATGAGTTTAGGTCAAAATAATGAGAAATATGGTGAAACGCCTGTTGCTGCATGAACTGCGTTTCTAAGGGCACATTCAATCTCACTTATGTGCATATCCCAATCGCGTTGATCATTGTCCAGATAAGTTCGTGTGGCAGACATTGAAGCGTCTTATGAATACCCCCATGGGAAGTTATTGGTGGTTCGTGAGCTTCAGCTATTAGCGCATTCGTTAATATTGACGGGATCCACAGTTTCCACGAAAAATCTTCGGTTTCTGGTGTACGGTCGAAGAGTGTGCGTTTGTAGATGTACTCATCTATCACTTTCAAATCTGGCAAACTTCCTTTGTTTTTTTCTGCTGTTATTCTCATCTCACTATATTCTACGCAATCAAAATCAGTTGTGTCGAAACCGAGGATCGGATACTCATCTGCAGTGAGTGATTCGATAAATACGCGCGACAGACTGTCCGGGACATTTAGTGTACCTTTTATGTGTTCGATCTTGAAGTAGAACGCTTGTAATTTTAGACTCTATCGCGCCAATCTGCCGGACAGATCTTTTAGGGACATTAGCCACTTAAGAGAAGCATGATCGGTGATCACCGTGAACGGCATGCCTTCGATATAAGGTCTGAACTTCTGGCTGTGAGGCATTCTTTCTCAGTGACTGTATAGTTCAGTTTCAGTTTTTGTGAATGTAAAAGTGACTACTGAAATCTGCATTGATGAGCACGGCGCTCTTGACAGGGCGTCTTTTTAATTTGGAAATGTTTCCAGAGCCTTTGGAGTCATTTTAAGCTTCGCGCCTTTCCGTAAAGTGTTTGTGATCGGAGATGATGGTGTCGAAAAGTCGTCCACAAATCGCCGGTACCAGCCGGCCAGGCCCATAAAACTTCGCACGTGTTTCGGTGTTTTGGGCACCGGAAAATTATTGATCGCAACGATCTTTTCGGGATCGGTGTTTATTTTCCCATCACAAACTATGAAACCAAATACCTAAGGTGCTTAAAGCCGAATTTTTACTTTTTGGCAGTTTCGCTTTCTTCAAACACTCGGCGACTTCAGCGAGTGTTTGCACAAACGAGTCAAATTCATTTCCGATTACGAGCAGATCTTCCAGGTAGACCTTTTGTTAGACGTTGTGGAATGGTTTTGTCCATTAAACGACACATTCGCTGCGCGCCGTTACCAAGGCCGAATGGCATAACCACGAATTGGTACAACGGCATACCTGGAATTGTGAACGCTGTCTTGTCTCTGTTCCCTTTTCGAGCGGAACTTGACAAAAAGCGTCCTTTACATCGATGCTCGATATGTACTTGGACTGCTCTAGGTGCACATCGATATTAGGTAGTGGAAAACATCTTAACCGTGTGCTTGTTCACATCGCGCTAGTTGAGGTACAACATATTTTCCCCGGTTTGCGGATCAGAACTGTTCCATTCAGCCACTCTGAATCCTCGCACTCCTCTATGCTGAGCATCCTGTCTACCTCTTCTACTAACGCCGATTGTACTGCAGGCGATACCATTTGTATTTTATATTTAACCGGTTTGGCGCCAGTCACTATTTATATTGAGTGTTGCTCCAGGTCGGTTTTACCCAAGCTGTAATCTTCAACTGTATTGAATTGGCTGATAACCACGCCTAATATACGCCTTTCATTCGGTGTGAATTCATGCATTTCGACTTTATTGTTTTTGTTGCTCACTCGACTGTTGATTGCCGGAGTTTTATGTGAACGTCTCGATTGAAATATTTCGGTAGCCAGTTCAAATCCGCGCCAGAAAGGTACACCAAGGATTATATTTGTTGTC
This sequence comes from Dryomyza anilis, assembly GCA_951804985.1. Classification (NCBI taxonomy): domain Eukaryota; kingdom Metazoa; phylum Arthropoda; class Insecta; order Diptera; family Dryomyzidae; genus Dryomyza; species Dryomyza anilis. The sequence goes on along the minus strand of OX638130.1, from coordinate 58,618,643 downwards.
AAAGGCGGGCACAAATATAATTTAATTATATTTTTTTCATTTTTAAATATGACTTCAGCATCGATTTTCTCAATGACATCGTAACTAACTCCGTCCGCTGTTTTTACGTGTCTTCTAATTTGTCACACACCAGGTCGATACAACCTTACTAAAAGTTGAACGTTTTTTCGACCAAATTTTCAATAAAATTTGACTTTGATTTGTAATATCTTCTCAACTATTAAAGATAGCGGATTGGTTTATTTGGTACATACTTTTATGCACGTTAATCCGTGTATAGACCATTTAGACCATTTTTAGTGCGGGTTGAACTTTGTTTGTGGTTTAAAATTCGTTTAAAATCAAAATCGATTTTTTCTGTGAACTTCAACCGTTGTTTAAACGACCGATGCTGATGGTTTCAACTACGTTTAAACTTTCAAAGTTTTTGACATGAATTTTTTTCACAACACTTTTCACTATTTTCTGTCGCTGCTGTCGCTGTTTCACAAATTATTATTAATTTTTGTATTTTTGCACACTATGCCTTAAAAAAAGTCTCACGTGCACTTTAGTTGCTCGATCTCTTGTTTAAATTTAAAAATATATTAATTTTATTTTTCTGAAACAATTTTTTATTAGAAGTCAAAATCGAGAGAATTATTTGTCATTTGCCTGTTGTGCCATACAGGGGGTTTTAGCTAACTCCAAAATAAAGGGGGTGGGAGAGGTAGATTTCTGTTTGGCCATACTCATGAACATATCATGTCATTATTTCAGAAAATCGGTATCTGACGAGGCCTAAACTAGGTACGAAGATATCGGGTGTACGATCTTCATTAGGTCCCGGTTGGCCATTTTCATGGTCTTGTTTTACATACCATTGCCTTGCTAGGGTGCGAGTAAATTGGTTTAATCGTAATAAAAATAGTATTTAATTATTGAAAATCAAGCGAATCAACAGTTCATGTGACGAATAGGCGAACGTATCTTTATCTATTGTTTTTAAGTTTTTGTTTCGATTTTTAATTTTTTTTTCTTTTGTGATTTTGTTTATTAGGCTTTTTCTGATTTTCTGATTTTTTCTGATTTTCAAGGATAAGATACCTTTAGTTTTTATAGAAGGATGTCTATAATTTTGAGTTTTTTGTGACCTAACTAATAAACGTAAAAAAAAAAACAATTTTTTTCACACTTTTTATTTTGATTTTAAACTTAACACTAATAAAAGAAATGTCTGGAACTGCTCCGACTGCTGCTGAGGATGCAGCTTGGTTCATCGCGCGAAGTTATTTGTGCCACAGAGGAGGACAGACCACCATCACTGTAACTTATTGTAGTCTTCCTCCTCGTCGTCGCTCCAGCTTTCTGCACACCGCAATGGCTTCTGTTTAACACGCTCTTCTTTGATTGCTTTGGGCCCATCGTTTTTTTGGAACATTTTTTTTATTTGTCTAAACAAGTATATTCACATCAGCTGTTTTGAAACTCTAGGGTTTCTTTAAATTAAAATAAAAGAAGTATTGCACCAAATAAAAAAACTACTTTTTTTAATAAAAAGTATTTATTTTTATGTAAAAATAATTCCAATATTAACATTTAAAAACATATTTTACTGTACATTTTAACTAATTTGAATTGTTCCGAAGTTTATTTGGATACTTTTTAATCTTTTATAGACAAAAAATAACAAAAAACCGAAAAAGTATTATTGTTCTGAATCGAGTTAACGTTTTTTAAACCATAAATAATATTAAATGGTTTTTTAATAATAAAAAAATAGATATTAAGATAAAATAGTATCTGTTCTAAAAAAAAGGCAGTACTAAAAGTACGCAACATGATACTATTTTTTTCAACTCTGAAATGGTAATTCTATCCGTCAATGTTGTAAGTGTTGCTCACTTTTAAATCCATAAAAATTAGTACATTCGCCAGTTCATTCGCCAAATTGCGTTAGCTTCGCTAAAGCGTTCGCTTCGCCAAGTACATTCGCTTCGCTAATCATAATAGGCCCCATAATATTGGTCAAGATACAGAAAAGCGCCGCAGGCCAAAATTTTTGTTTTTTTTTATAACAATTTATTTATTCACCTTTAAAATTCAAATTACATACCAATTTATTTGTTAATGTATATTTCTATTTATTTATTGGTAAAAAAAAACAATTGTTTTAATAAATAAGGGTGTTTTTGAAATATGAAAACAAACAAATTCAAGTTTTAGCAGTGCTATTTTAGTATTTGATGAAATTTTGAAGTATGGTGAAACGACATAAAATTAAGATATTGGTAAAATTTTAGCTTCCCACATGGGAAATACATGTATAAATATCGCAAAGTTGTGTTAATCAATGAAAAGTAACTTAAGCAAGAGTGAAGCAAAATAAAACAGTAAAGTCTCATTTAAAAGATAATAAAATTGCCAAAAATTTTGATTTTAGAGTGGTTATTTTTAAACAATGTTTATTTCTAAAGGATGTATCTCAAAAAGCACTGGCGAAAGTCGACTTTAAAATTATAATCAGTTTTTTGACATTTTATTATTAATGAAGACTTAAAATTTGGACATTTTGATAAGCTAACCTTTCTACATTGCATGAAATTATTACAAGTATAACATGTGTATCCCGGGAAACTGCTGGAAATATTATAATTCGGTTTCGAGAGACCATCTTATTAAATAGTAAACGTGAATCAGTTCGAAAATCAGGATTTATGAATCGTAAATTAGCGGCGAAAGAAAAGTGTTAGATTTAAGCCGAACAATCAATAAGAGATGTGTCAAAAAAATTTAATATATTTTACATTTTCAAAAAAGTTCGAAATAAAATCGAAGAAATGGATTAAAGATCCAAATAAACGAGCGAGGGACTATTGAAATCCGTATAGAACAATATGATACAATTTGTTCAAAAGGATGTAATCCTCCAAAATGCCCTGAACTGGGTTCAGATTCAAAATTTTTGGCTGATTCTTCGAAAAAAATTGAAATTTTATTAAACTGAAATAAAATAAGCGATAGTTTGATTAGGTTTATCAAAAAATTTAGAAGTCCAACGGTGGGCTAGAAGTCTAAAATACGAAAATTCATTCCGAAATATAATTCTTTAATAATTTTTAAAACTATGGAGTATTGTTCTTCATTTGTGATATTTTTTTTACCGTGTTAACTTTTTAAGTTAAAATTAAAAGAAAATGTATAAATAATTTCGTGTACACTCTTTATTTTGTAGCTGAGATCTCTTTGAGTATGGATATAAAAGCGTTTTTCCAATATCAATTCATTTAAAGGTTTTATTCCCTTTTGAAATGTTACTATGAGATATTTTAAAAATCAGTTCAAATATATTTAAATTGGAATAAAATCTGGCAACGGATTTATACTCAATGATGTCTCAGTCATGAATTACATCCACCTTTTTCAAATGTTCCACCACAAATTTGATATGCACTTGTATTTCAAATTCAAATAAACCCATTTAACGAATTGAAACACGAAAAACTGGGAAACACGATTATATTATTTTTTTAACGAACTTTAAGAAAATGCATTTCTCATGTTTGCACCCAAAAGTTGATTCTTTTCGTACGGTATTTTAAGGGGTTCAGAAGTTATGTATAAAAATGTTGTGCAATGTTGATCATTTTTTAAGAAAAAAAAAAACATTTTATTGATTTATGGTCTTATTTAATTTTAAATTGTTATTTATAAAAATTATTTTAAAAAACGTAAAAATAAACTAACAAGAATTCGTTGAATTTCTGACGCTTTTTTGAGGAATATATTTTTATTCGTTTTACGTTATAAGAGAGATATTGTATATAATTTATTTAAATGTATTTTTGGTTAATAATATAATAATAAATTTACAAACAAAAATATTTTAGAACTATGTAAAAAAATTTTAAAATAATTGTTTAAAACAAAATAAATTAAAAAATAAAATGTTTGTATTGTATTGTTTAAAAAAAAAAGTATTGTTTAATCCTCTTTTGATCTGAGCGTGTGATATTATAAAAATTATTATGTACAGTCGTATACATTTTTAGGCTTTAATTTAATTTAATAATTTTTCTAATGCTGCTGGGGGGGAGGGAGTAGTTTGAAACCTCAAACCCCTCCCCCCCATGCGCACGGCCCTGGTGCCATATGTATTGTCTTGGTGTGTGTTCCTTTTAAACTATCACTGAAAAACTGCTAACAAAATTAAACCACGTTTAATTTAAAGAGAAGATTAATTAAACGGAGTTTAAACTACAGATTTTGGCTAATAGTCTATTTTTAGAAAATTTGCAAATTGATTAGTTAAATTTCAATTATTTATGGTTTACTAAAATTTAAACGTTTTTTGACCAAATTTTCAAAAAAATTTGACTTTGATGTGTAATATCTTCTCAACTATTAAAGATTGGTTTTCAGTTTGTTTGGTACATACTTTTATACACGTTAATCTGTGTATAGACCATTTAATGGTATTTAAGGATGTAATGCTCAAAAA
>OX638130.1:58589163-58609163 GCA_951804985.1 Dryomyza anilis | reverse complement strand
GCCAGTCGCTTCTGCATTGCGCGCGCTGGCGCTAGTATTGCACTCCAAGTGTTGACAGGCTGTCTCGCACTTGGTCGCTCCACCGGAAATTCGGACGCCCTCTCCTACGTTGACCACCACTGGCTACCTTTTTTGCTTGAGCGCTTTCATTCATACGCTCGACATGTCCAAGCCAGAGTAGACGCTGGATCTTATACAGCTCGTCGTTCCATCTGATTCTGTACTCGTTTTCAACGCATATCGGGCCACAGATTTTCCGAAGAATCTTTCTCTCGAACGCTCCTTTTTTCAATTTGCTAAATTGAATATTTTGTACACCGAAAAAATTACTGTAGTAAATTATACTACATTTATGTCTTCGTTTTGAAAAAATGCAGTTCTACTACATTTTGATCGTTTTTTAATTCGCATTCTGTTCATTATACAAAGCACAAACTGCATACAAGACCGCTGATGAGGAAGCTTGGCTGCTTCCGAAAGAGCTGTACGGTCGGCCAACAAGTTTTTGGTTTTTTGTCAATTACTATTGTTGTTTTTTGAACCAGTGCAAAATACATATTGTATTTGGTAGACCTAGAGCCCGACAAATTAGTTTTTGCATTACTCTATTTTAAGGTCGAATAAAAACAAACAACTTTAAAATGTTTTATTTATATTTTTATTTATTTATATGTAGATTTTTCTTGTGGTTGTGGGTATCAATCTTTAGTTGTATGTGTACTATACAATTAAATAGTTTTCAGATTTATAATTCGTGTATCTTATTTTTGGTTTTAAAATAATTAGTTTGAGCAAAAAAAAAGGAAAAAAAGTCATTTTTAAAAAACCGCACAAAAAAAATTGAAACCGCGATATTTTAAAAAACCTGCCTACAATTTTTTTATTTTAGTCTTAAAATACTCGGGGGGATGTCCGAAACATATTCCTAAAACATTTAAGTTCTCCCACGACTTTTGGGTTCAAAGTGTTTGAGGCAGGCGTGCTGTCTACGATTTTTTTTATTTTAGCCTTAAAATACTCGGGGGAGATGTCCGAAACACATTCTTAAAACATTTAAATTCTCCCACGACTTTTGGGATGAAAATGTTTCAGGCTAGGCGTGGAAGTCGAGGGAGCTATAGATATTATACCTCCTAATAAATAGGTATTTATATCTATAACAAAAACTATACATTTGACTAAAGGTCATAGTTTTCAACTTCGATTTATAGATTCATTTAGATTTTTTTTATAGGTTAATGAATGAAAAGTATTCTAAAGATGACTATGTTTATGCTCTAAATATTTGGAACATTTTAAATTGTAAATCTTTAAAAGATTATTTACAAGTATACCTAAAGTGTGATGTTGTCTTACTTGCGGATGTTTTTGGGAATTTTAGAAAAATGTGTCTAAAAATATAAGAGCTTAATCCTTGTCATTACTTCGCCGCATCAGGGTGAAAATTAACCTCGAATTAATTACCGATATAGATATATATACTTTTATTCAAGACGGTATTCGTGGAGGTTTAACACAATGCTCGACAAGACATGTAAAAGCCAATAATAAATACATGCATAACTTGGATAAATCTAAATGTTCATCATATTTAATGTATTATGATGCAAATAATTTATATAATTTATATTCCTTTACCTTTTAAGGAATTTAGATTTTTAGAGTCATCTGAAATTACCGAGTTTACTATTGAAAAACTCAAATCTATTAAAGGTTATCAGGGCAATCATGAAGCCCGTCGTAGCGGATATTTTCATTCGGATTTATCTATCATACACGCTGCAAAAAAAAAAGGGTTCTCCAAACATAATTTTGCAGGCATTAACATGTATGTTTGCAATTTTATGTTAACATAATATATAATTCACTGATAAATCATTTGTAAACAGGGTTGTATTGAGACTTGAACAGTGTTGTAATGAGCTCCGACTTACATTATAATATCCCGGAAACATTTTTATGTTGTCCCCTTAAAAATGGAGTATGTTTTAATGGAAACATAATAATTACTACCGAAACAGAAAAAAGGTTCAAAATAAAACATGATTTTGAACGACCTGAATATAAATATGTTTCCACTGAAACATATCAGTTGTTTCAGTTCAAAAAGTAGTATGTTTGCATAGAAACATATTTAAATATTTTTGGAAAAAAATCCTGAAAATAAAATAAAATGTTGTTTTTTTTTATTTATTTTTATTAAAAATCTTTAAACATGCACAGTGGGAATTTATAATAATTGAATTCATATACAAATTTTAAATAAATAATTGTTTTAAAACTGCAAGTACAAGTGACAGCATCATTGAATGCAAAATTGCACCAGCAGAGGCTAAAACAGGCTCGCTATTTATTTGGTACAGTTACAGTTGGTCTCAGTACAGCACATAGCGTAGGCAAGGAATTCACGGAGGCTTTTGTAAAAAAACATAAGGAATTCTGTTTGAAAATCGAAACACTGATTTTTATTTGTGGTTTTTTCACATTAGTTTCAGAAATTACTCTGTTACTATTTGTCCTTTTTGTTAAACAATTTGTATATTTATTTAATTTACAAATAACAAAATTATTACCGACGCGAACACGTTATCTCAATGAACAACAAAAGACACGAACGCTGAAAATTTCGATCACCGAGTGTCAACTTTGTATACAAGAAGAGAGTTGCAAGAATACCTTTATTTAAATCCAATTTCTTTTTTTTTTGTTTTTTAACATCAAAATGTTCAAACGATGGCAAAAGATGGGGTAGATAGAAAATGCTGCACAATGTTGCCAACTTCGTCAGTCGATAAATTATCGAATTAAGACGAACGTTGCGAACATACGTTGTATTTAGATTTGATTAGCATTTTCTGTGTTTCGAAACATAGTTTTAACCAAGTAAATTGCCTAGAAAAAGTTTATTCAAATGCAATTAAAATTTTATGTTGGTATTGTAACATATTAATGTTTACACGTGAACAAACATAAATTCAATTTCGATTATAATTTAATTACACTTCTTTCCTAATACATGTATGGTAATTTCATATTACTTTTTAATTACATTCAAACATATTTAAACAAATATTTTCTATCCGTGTAGGATCCAAATCGAATTCGAAGTTCAGATTTATGGCATTTTTGACACTTTTTCTACGAATTCATTGTTGTGTCGGAATGTAGTTCTTTGTGTGAAAAAATCTTTTGTTTTGCATTAATTAATGAATTTTTGCTGTAATTCGTGAGAATGTGAGACAATTACAAATGCCGCAGAATCATTTGCTGTTTATGCTTTAAGTCCGGGTGCTGGAGACGGCCGCCAGATACCTACTTATACAGCAAGTGGGAGCTGGCCAAAGATCTTAACTTCACGAATTTACTAGAAACTACTGTACACATTGCAAATAAAAAAACATATTTTTATGTTAAAGCATGACATTAATTTATTTAATTTGTGTTTGGTTTAGCAAAAATATAAAAATTAGAAAATATTAATTAATTAAAATTATTTGACCACTGCGCGATTGTCTCTTGATGAACTCATGGCGCAAGTCATTCGCGTTGAGTTTCCGATATTTCGCTCTATATTTCCAAAGTGCTGGACGACACAGCGCCCGCGGCTGCATTCCGTTGCAACTTTATCCGCTGGCGATACTCGTCGTCAAAGGACTCTTTACTGCAAAACAACGCGTTGCCCTTTTGCCTGCTCGAGCACAAGTTGATCAAGGCGTTGCTATATTATAAAGGAAGGTATTATTGGCAAAATAAAAACTAAATCTGATCCAGATAGCTCAATTGAATACTTTTTTTATAGAAGTTTTGAATACAGTTATAAATTGCTCATAGGATGTGTGTATAGGCCTAATAAAATAGTTGACCTTGCTCCCCTACTTACTATCATGCAGAATTTGTTGTTATCGTATATACATATTATCGTTGGTGAAGATTTTAACAGTAATATTTTAGTAAAGTCGGGTCTAACTGACGAAATGAAAACTTTAGGGATTTATTCTGTTAATCATAAATTTCCTACTCACTATACACAAACCAACAATACACTATTAGACTTATTTTGAGTTAGTAACATTTTCTACGTTTGACATTATGATCAGTTGTCAGTTCCAATTTTCTCAAAACATGATCCTATTTTCGTCACTTATAACTTTCAATTAGAAGTTCAACCGCAATCCTACAGTTTTCGTGATTTTAAGAACATTGAGTATCCTGAACTATTAAAAGAGTTTTTAAAAATTGATTGGGATTCTATTTTCTATATGACATGTGTTAATGATCAAGTTTCCTTTCTAGAGAATAATATAAGTAAAAACTATGAAAATTTTGTACATCTTAAAACTAAAAACAAATTCAATGCCCTTGGTATAATATAACTATTAAAAACCTAATACTTAAAAGTAATGAGTCTTACACTCGGTGGAAAAGGTACAAAACTCCACAATTGTTTAAAATCTTTCAGACTTTACGAAATATTGTCACCAAAGAGATAAGGACTGCAAAAACAAATTAATATGAAGATCAATTTTAAACTGCCATTAATAGCAAACAGATATGGAAACAGATAGACAACATTGGCTTAGGTAAAGTCAAAATGAAGGTCAATGAAATAATTGATGTCAATGAACTTAATGACAAGTTTTTAAATGTGCCTATGCCTATAGCCAATCCAGGTCACTATGACAAAGGTAGTTCTATGTTAAATCCGGATATTTGCTTTAGTTTTTGTTGTGTTGATCAGTGTGAAGTTTTAGAAAGTATTCTAGCCATAAAATCACAAGCAATTGGTTTTGATAATAGCCATCCTACTATTTTAAAAACTATTCTCCCCCTGTTGTTTCCACCTCTTACACATATTTTTAACTCCATCTTAACTACTTCAACTTTCCCAGACAGTTGGAAAAGAACTAAGATTGCACCAATTCCAAAAGGTACGAATGAGTTTAGGTCAAAATAATGAGAAATATGGTGAAACGCCTGTTCCTGCATGAACTGCGTTTCTAAGGGCACATTCAATCTCACTTATGTGCATATCCCAATCGCGTTGATCATTTTCCAGATAAGTTCGTGTGGCAGCTAACACCGATTGGTTTATGCACTTGTGAAGCCATATTTGGCCAATAGTGTAGTTGTCGTAGACATTGAAGCGTCTTATGAATACCCCCATGGGAAGTTATTGGTGGTTCGTGAGCTTCAGCTATTAGCGCATTCGTTAATGTTGACGGGATCCAAGAAAAATCTTCGGTTTCTGGTGAACGGTCGAAGAGTGTGCGTTTGTAGATGTACTCATCTATCACTTTCAAATCTGGCAAACTACCTTTGTTTTTTTCTGATGTTATTCTCATTTCACTATATTCTACGCAATCAAACTCAGTTGTGTCGAAACCGAGGATCGAATACTCATCTGCAGTGAGTGATTCGATAAATACGCGCGACAGACTGTCCGGGACATTTTGTGTACCTTTTAGGTATTCGATCGTGAAGTCGAACGCTTGTAATTTTAGACTCTATCGCGCCAATCTGCTGGACAGATCTTTTAGGGACATTAGCCACTTAAGAGAAGCATGATCGGTGATCACCGTGAACGGCATGCCTTCGATATAAGGTCTGAACTTCGGTATCGCTGCTACGGCTGCGAGGCATTCTTTCTCAGTGACTGTATAGTTTAGTTTCAGTTTTTGTGAATGTAAAAGTGACTACTGAAATCTGAATTGATGAGCACAGCGCTGTTGACAGGGCGTCTTTTTAATTTTTGAAATGCTTCCAGAGCCTTTGGAGTCATTTTAAGCTTCGCGCTTTTCCGTAAAGTGTTTGTGATCGGAGATGATAGTGTCGAAAAGTCGTCCACAAATCGCCGGTACCAGCCGGCCAGGCCCATAAAGCTTCGCACGTGTTTCGGTGTTTTGGGCACCGGAAAATTATTGATCGCAACGATCTTTTCGGGAGCGGTTTTTTTTGCCAATACCAACTATGAAACCTAAATACCTCAGGTGCTTAAAGCCAAACATTGACTTTTTGGCAGTTTCGCTTTCTTCAAACACTCGGCGACTTCAGCGAGTGTTTGCACAAACGAGTCAAATTCATTTCCGATTACGAGCAGATCTTCCAGGTAGACCTTTTGTTAGACGTTGTGGAATGGTTTTGTCCATTAAACGACACATTCGCTGCGCGGCATTACAAAGGCCGAATGGCATAGCCACGAATTCGTACAACGGTATACCTGGAATTGTGAACACTGTCTTGTCTCTGTTCCCTTTTTCGAGCGGAACTTGACAAAAAGCGTCCTTTACATCGATGTTCAAATGCGCGCCAGAAAGGTACACCAAGGATTATATTTGTTGTCAAAGCCGGGCACAAATATAATTTAATTATATTTTTTCATTTTTAAATATGACTTCAGCATCGATTTTCTCAATGACATCGTAACTAACTCCGTCCGCTGTTTTTACATGTCTTCTAATTTGTCGCACTCCAGTACGATACAACCTTACTAAAAGTTGAACGTTTTTTCGACCAAATTTTTCAATAAAATTTGACTTTGATTTGTAATATCTTCTCAACTATTAACTTAATAACTATGGTTTTGGGTTTATTTGGAACATACTTTTATGCACGTTAATCCGTGAATATACCATTTTTAGTGCTACTTGAACTTTGTTTGTGGTTTAAAATTCGTTTAAAATCAAAATCGATTTTTTCTGTGAACTTCAACCGTTGTTTAAACGACCGATGCTGATGGTTTAAACTACGTTTAAACTTTCAAAGTTTTTGACATGCATTTTTTTCACAAAACTTTTCACTATTTTCTGTCGCTGCTGTCGCTGTTTACAAATTATTATTAATTTTTGTATTTTTGCACACTATGCATTAAAAAAAAGTCTCACGTGCACTTTAGTTGCTCGATCTCTTGTTTAAATTTAAAAATATATTAATTTTATTTTTCTGAAACAATTTTTTTATTTATTTAATTTTGAAAGTCATTTATCAGAAGTCAAAATCGAGAGAATTATTTGTCATTTGCCTGTGGTGACATACAGGCCCAGAACTCCAGAATAAAGGGGGTAGGAGAGGTAGATTTCTGTTTGGTCATACTCATGAACATATCATGTCATTATTTCAGAAAATCGGTATCTGACGAGGCCTAAACTAGGTACGAAGATATCGGGTGTACGATCTTCTTATAACGGCGTTTCTTTCAGGAACTTTTGAAAAGTCATTATTATTATATATATTATAGTCATTTTAGCAGTGCTATTTTAGTATTTGATGAAATTTTGAAGTATGGTGAAACGACAGAAAATTAAGATATTGGTAAAATTTTAGCTTCCCACATGGGAAATACATGTATAAATATCGCAAAAGTTGTTTTAATCAATGAAACGTAACTTAAGCAATAGTGAAGCAAAATAAAACAAAAGATAATAAAATTGCAAAAAATTTTGATTTTAGAGTGGTTATTTTTAAACAAAGTTTATTTCGAAAGGATGTATCTCAAAAAGCACTGGCGAAAGTCGACTTTAAAATTATAATCAGTTTTTTGACATTTTATTATTTATGAAGACTTTAATTTTAAACTTGACTTTAAATTATTTTTGAATTTGAAATGAAAATGCTTATCATATTTTCACAATAAATAAAATGTTTGCGGCACATAAATAGTGTACACGAAATTATTTTTACAAATTCAAATGCGGATATTGTAATCAAAGCAAATAATAAAAAAAAATCCCGAATATTCAAAAATTTTCTGATTTATGACAAACGAAAAACAATAACATATTTTCAGTTAAGTAAACGATCATGTCGTCAACAAATAAATTCGAAAAAGTGGGAAAATAAAATTTGGACATTTTGATAAGCTAACCTTTCTACATTGCATGAAATTATTACAGGTATAACATGTGTATCCCGGGAAACTGCTGGAAATATTATAATTCGGTTTCGAGAGACCATCTTATTAAATAGTAAACGTGAATCAGTTCGAAAATCAGGATTTATGAATCGTAAATTAGCGGCGAAAGTAAAGTGTTAGATTTAAGCCCAACAATCAATAAGAGATGTGTCAAAAAAATTTAATAATTTTAAATTTTCAAAAATTAAACGTTAGATTTAAACTGAAAAAATTGAAAGTTCGAAATTAAATCGAAGAAATGGATTAAAGATCCAAATAAACGAGCGAGGGACTATTGAAATCCGTATAGAACAATATGATACAATTTGTTCAAAAGGATGTAATCCTCCATAATTTAATATGCACTTGTATTTCAAATTCAAATAAATCCATTTAACGAATTGAAACACGAAAAACTGGGAAACACGATTATATTATTTTTTAACGAACTTTAAGAAAATGCATTTCTCATGTGTGCACCCAAAAGTTGATTCTTTTCGTACGGTGTAACAGTATTTTAAGTTATGTATAAAAATGTTGTGCAATGTTGAACATTTTTTAAGAAAAAAACATTTTATTGATCTATGGTCTTATATAATTTATTTAAATTGTTATTAATAAAAATTATTTAAAAAAACCTAAAAATAAACGAACAAGAATTCGTTGGAATTTCTGACGCTTTTTTGAGGAATATATTTTTGTTTCGTTTTACGTTATAAGAGATCTATTGCATATAATTTATTTAAATGTATTTTTGGTTAATAATATAATATTTTAGAACAATGTAATTTTTTTTTAAATAATTGTTTAAAACAAAATAATTTAAAGAAATAAACTGTTTGTATTGTATTGTTTAAAAAAATAAGTATTGTTTAACAGTCAGATATTTTATCTCGATGTGACTGAGTCCTCTCACATGTGAGTACTCTCACATCGTCTGAAAAGTTGTATTTCATATCTTCACGCATTCCGCCCGTTGGCTCTTACGTTGACTTTGTTCCCTCTTACGTTCTATGAAACCGCTGTAAACATCCAAACATGTAGCGTTACCAACAATCAAACTTGATCCAAAATAAATAAAAATTTAGTCGAAATTACCAAATTTTTGAATCTGGCATTACTAAAATCTATATTATTTTAGCAAATACGCAAACCATTCATAATTTTGCGATGATTTGGGTTTGGAAAATAGAAAAACATAGATTTTCAGTAAACAAAAAACAGCTGTACTGAGAAAAATGTCAAATACTTGTTTGTGTAATTTTCTTCATTCTTGCATTTTTTTCTAATTTGCTTTGTAAACTTATTTTTTTGATGAAAAGAAATGTGCAGTGTATTCAAAAATTATTTGAAATGGTTCTGCATCCTTTTTAGGTGCAATTAGTGCTTTTTTTTTTTGAAAATTTTAGAAAACGGAGCCAAAAACGCTGGCGTCTAATTTGACACAATATTCGTGCGGTTGAGTTTTATGAAATACAAATTATTTCTTTACGTCGGCGCAAACCGAGTGACGTCAGACGTTTTGGGCTTTACAAAATACAAAAAGTCAGTCACACGGGCGTGCGTGACTACTTTCGTCAATTATCGAGATACAATATCTGGCTGTAAATCACTTTTGATCTGAGCGTGTGGTATTATAAAAATTATTATGTACAGTCATATACACTTTTAGGCTTTAATTTAATTTAATAATTTTTCTAATGCTGCTGGGGGGAGGGAGGAGGTTAAAACCTCAAACCCCTCCCCCCCCATGCGCACGGCCTTTGTGCCATATGTATTGTCTAGGTGTGTGTTCATTTTAAACTATCACTGAAAAACTGCTAACAAAATTAAACCACGTTTAATTTAAAGAGAAGATTAATTAAACGGAGTTTAAACTACGATTAAACGAGCACAGAAATACTGGCCCTTAATGGTATTTAAGGATATAATGCTCAAAAAAGACTATTTTCGAAAAAACCTATGTTTTTGCACTTGTTCCACTAATTATGACACATAACGATGACTAATTGTGTGAAATTTTTATGGGTGGTTTTAGTGGCTAAAGTTAATAGTTTGAGCAAAAAAAAAGGAAAAAAAGTCATTTTCAAAAAACCGCACAAAAAAAATTGAAACCGCGATATTTTAAAAAACCTGCCTACAATTTTTTTATTTTAGTCTTAAAATACTCGGGGGGATGTCCGAAACATATTCCTAAGTTCTCCCACGACAATTGGGTTCAAAGTGTTTGAGGCTAGGCGTGCTGTCTACGATTTTTTTTTATTTTAGCCTTAAAATACTCGGGGGAGATGTCCGAAACATATTCTTAAAACATTTAAATTCTCCCACGACTTTTGGGTTGAAAATGTTTCAGGCTAGACGTGGAAGTCGACGGAGCTATAGATATTATACCTCCTAATAAATAGGTATTTATATCTATAACAAAAACTATACATTTGACTAAAGGTCATAGTTTCAACTTCGTTTTATAGATTCATTTAGATTTTTTTATAGGTTAATGAATAAAAAGTATTCTAAAGATGACTATGTTTATGCTCTAAATATTTGGAACATTTTAAATTGTAAATCTTTAAAAGATTATTTACAAGTATACCTAAAGTGTGATGTTGTCTTACTTGCGGATATTTTTGAGAATTTTAGAAAAATGTGTCTAAAAATATAAGAGCTTAATCCTTGTCATTACTTCGCCGCATCAGGGTGAAAATTAACCTCGAATTAATTACCGATATAGATATGTATACTTTTATTCAAGACGGTATTCGTGGAGGTTTAACACAATGCTCGACAAGACATGTAAAAGCCAATAATAAATACATGCATAATCATCATATTTAATGTATTATGATGCAAATAATTTATATAATTTATATTCCTTTACCTTTTAAGGAATTTAGATTTTTAGAGTCATCTGAAATTACCGAGTTTACTATTGAAAAACTCAAATCTATTAAAGGTTATCAGGGCAATCATGAAGCCCGTCGTAGCGGATATTTTCATTCGGATTTATCTATCATACACGCTGCAAAAAAAAGGGTTCTCCAAACATAATTTTGCAGGCATTAACATGTATGTTTGCAATTTTATGTAAACATAATATATAATTCACTGATAAATCATTTGTAAACAGGGTTGTATTGAGACTTGAACAGTGTTGTAATGAGCTCCGACTTACATTATAATATCCCGGAAACATTTTTATGTTGCCCCTTAAAAATGGAGTATGTTTTAATGGAAATTTATGGAAAAAATCCTGAAAATAAAATAAAATGTTGTTTTTTTTATTTATTTTTATTAAAAATCTTTAAACATGCACAGTGGGAATTTATAATAATTGAATTCATATACAAATTTTTAAATGCATAAATAAATAATTGTTTTAAAACTGCAAGTACAAGTGACAGCATCATTGAATGCACAATTGCACCAGCAGACGCTAAAACAGGCTCGCTATTTATTTGGTACAGTTACAGTTGGTCTCAGTACAGCACATAGCGTAGGCAAGGAATTCACGGAGGCTTTTGTAAAAAAACATAAGGAATTCTGTTTGAAAATCGAAACACTGATTTTTATTTGTGGTTTTTTCACATTAGTTTCAGAAATTACTCTGTTACTATTTGTCCTTTTTGTTAAACAATTTGTATATTTATTTAATTTACAAATAACAAAATTATTACCGACGCGAACACGTTATCTCAATGAACAACAAAAGACACGAACGCTGAAAATTTCGATCACCGAGTGTCAACTTTGTATACAAGAAGAGAGTTGCAAGAATACCTTTATTTAAATCCAATTTCTTTTTTGTTTGTTTTTTAACATCAATATGTTCAAACGATGGCAAAAGATGGGGTAGATAGAAAATGCTGCACAACGTTGCCAACTTCGTCAGTCGATAAATTATCGAATTAAGACGAACGTTGCGAACATACGTTGTATTTAGATTTGATTAGCATTTTGTGTGTTTCGAAACATAGTTTTAACCAAGTAAATTGCCTAGAAATAGTTTATTCAAATGCAATTAAAATTTTATGTTGGTATTGTAACATATTAATGTTTACACGTGAACAAAAATAAATTCAATTTCGATTATAATTTAATTACACTTCTTTCCTAATACATGTATGGTAATTTCGTATTACTTTTTAATTACATTCAAACATATTTAAACAAATATTTTCTATCCGTGTAGGATCCAAATCGAATTCGAAGTTCAGATTTATGGCATCACAGGTTCCGTTGGAACGGATTTTTTGACAGATTTTTGACACTTTTTCTAAGAATTCATTGTTGTGTCGGAATGTAGTTCTTTGTGTGAAAAAATCTTTTGATTTGCATTAATTAATGAACTTTTGTTGTAATTCGTGAGAATGTGAGACAATTACAAATGCCGCAGAATCATTTGCTGTTTATGCTTTAAGTCCGGGTGCTGGAGACGGCCGCCAGATACCTACTTATACAGCAAGTGGGAGCTGGTCAAAGATCTTAAGTTCACGAATTTACTAGAAACTACTGTACACATTGCAAATAAAAAAACATATTTTTATGTTAAAGCATGACATTAATGTATTTAATTTTTGTTTGGTTTAGCAAAAATATAAAAATTAGAAAATATTAATTAATTAAAATTATTTGACCACTGCGCGATTGTCTCTTGATGAACTCATGGCGCAAGTCATTCGCGTTGAGTTTCCGATATTTCGCTCTATATTTCCAAAGTGCTGGACGACACAGCGCCCGCGGCTGCATTCCGTTGCAACTTTATCCGCTGGCGATACTCGTCGTCAAAGGACTCTTTACTGCAAAACAACGCGTTGCCCTTTTGCCTGCTCGAGCACAAGTTGATCAAGGCGTTGCTATATTATAAAGGAAGGTATTATTGGCAAAATAAAAACTAAATCTGATCCAGATAGCTCAATTGAATACTTTTTTTATAGAAGTTTTGAATACAGTTATAAATTGCTCATAGGATGTGTGTATAGGCCTAATAAAATAGTTGACCTTGCTCCCCTACTTACTATCATGCAGAATTTGTTGTTATCGTATATACATATTATCGTTGGTGAAGATTTTAACAGTAATATTTTAGTAAAGTCGGGTCTAACTGACGAAATGAAAACTTTAGGGATTTATTCTGTTAATCATAAATTTCCTACTCACTATACACAAACCAACAATACACTATTAGACTTATTTTGAGTTAGTAACATTTTCTACGTTTGACATTATGATCAGTTGTCAGTTCCAATTTTCTCAAAACATGATCCTATTTTCGTCACTTATAACTTTCAATTAGAAGTTCAACCGAAATCCTACAGTTTTCGTGATTTTAAGGACATTGAGTATCCTGAACTATTGAAAGAGTTTTTAGAAATTGATTGAGATTCTATTTTCTATATGAGATGTGTTAATGGTCAAGTTTCCTTTCTAGAGAATAATATAAATAAACACTATGAAAATTTTGTACATCTTAAAACTAAAAACAGATTCAATGCCCTTGGTTTAATATAACTATTAAAAACCTAATACTTAAAAGTAATGAGGCTTACACTCGGTGGAAAAGGTACAAAACTCCACAATTGTTTAAAATCTTTCAGACTTTACGAAATATTGTCACCAAAGAGATAAGGACTGCAAAAACAAATTAATATGAAGATCAATTTTAAACTGCAATTAATAGCAAACAGATATGGAAACAGATTGACAACATTGGCTTAGATAAAGTCAAAATGAAGGTCAATGAAATAATTGATGTCAATGAACTTAATGACAAGTTTTTAAATGTGCCTATGCCTATAGCCAATCCAGGTCACTATGAAAAGTTACCAAGGCCGAATGGCATAACCACGAATTGGTACAACGGCATACCTGGAATTGTGAACGCTGTCTTGTCTCTGTTCCCTTTTCGAGCGGAACTTGACAAAAAGCGTCCTTTACATCGATGCTCGATATGTACTTGGACTGCTCTAGGTGCACATCGATATTAGGTAGTGGAAAACATCTTATACCGTGTGCTTGTTCACATCGCGCTAGTTGAGGTACAACATATTTTCCCCGGTTTGCGGATCAGAACTGTTCCATTCAGCCACTCTGAATCCTCGCACTCCTCTATGCTGAGCATCCTGTCTACCTCTTCTACTAACGCCGATTGTACTGCAGGCGATACCATTTGTATTTTATATTTAACCGGTTTGGCGCCAGTCACTATTTATATTGAGTGTTGCTCCAGGTCGGTTTTACCCAAGCTGTAATCTTCAACTGTATTGAAATGGCTGATAACCACGCCTAATATACGCCTTTCATTCGGTGTGAATTCATGCATTTCGACTTTATTATTTTTGTTGCTCACTCGACTGTTGATTGCCGGAGTTTTATGTGAACGTCTCGATTGAAATATTTCGGTAGCCAGTTCAAATCCGCGCCAGAAAGGTACACCAAGGATTATATTTGTTGTCAAAGGCGGGCACAAATATAATTTAATTATATTTTTTTCATTTTTAAATATGACTTCAGCATCGATTTTCTCAATGACATCGTAACTAACTCCGTCCGCTGTTTTTACGTGTCTTCTAATTTGTCACACACCAGGTCGATACAACCTTACTAAAAGTTGAACGTTTTTTCGACCAAATTTTCAATAAAATTTGACTTTGATTTGTAATATCTTCTCAACTATTAAAGATAGCGGATTGGTTTATTTGGTACATACTTTTATGCACGTTAATCCGTGTATAGACCATTTAGACCATTTTTAGTGCTGGTTGAACTGTGTTTGTGGTTTAAAATTCGTTTAAAATCAAAATCGATTTTTTCTGTGAACTTCAACCGTTGTTTAAACGACCGATGCTGATGGTTTCAACTACGTTTAAACTTTCAAAGTTTTTGACATGAATTTTTTTCACAACACTTTTCACTATTTTCTGTCGCTGCTGTCGCTGTTTCACAAATTATTATTAATTTTTGTATTTTTGCACACTATGCCTTAAAAAAAGTCTCACGTGCACTTTAGTTGCTCGATCTCTTGTTTAAATTTAAAAATATATTAATTTTATTTTTCTGAAACAATTTTTTTATTTATTTAATTTTGAATGTCATTTATTAGAAGTCAAAATCGAGAGAATTATTTGTCATTTGCCTGTTGTGCCATACAGGGGGTTTTAGCTAACTCCAAAATAAAGGGGGTGGGAGAGGTAGATTTCTGTTTGGCCATACTCATGAACATATCATGTCATTATTTCAGAAAATCGGTATCTGACGAGGCCTAAACTAGGTACGAAGATATCGGGTGTACGATCTTCATTAGGTCCCGGTTGGCCATTTTTCATGGTCTTGTTTTACATACCATTGCCTTGCTAGGGTGCGAGTAAATTGGTTTAATCGTAATAAAAATAGTATTCAATTATTGAAAATCAAGCGAATCAACAGTTCATGTGACGAATCGGCGAACGTATCTTTATCTATTGTTTTTCAGTTTTTGTTTTGATTTTTAATTTTTTTTTTTCTTTTGTGATTTTGTTTATTAGGCTTTTTCTGATTTTCAATTTATCTTATCCTTTAGTTTTTATAGAAGGATGTCTATAATTTTGAGTTTTTTGTGACCTAACTAATAAACGTAAAAAAAAAACAATTTTTTTCACACTTTTTATTTTGATTTTAAACTTAACACTAATAAAAGAAATGTCTGGAACTGCTCCGACTGCTGCTGAGGATGCAGCTTGGTTCATCGCGCGAAGTTATTTGTGCCACAGAGGAGGACAGACCACCATCACTGTAACTTATTGTAGTCTTCCTCCTCGTCGTCGCTCCAGCTTTCTGCACACCGCATTGGCTTCTGTTTAACACGCTCTTCTTTGATTGCTTTGGGCCCATCGTTTTTTTGGAACATTTTTATTATTTTTCTAAACAAGTATATTCACATCAGCTGTTTTGAAACTCTAGGGTTTCTTTAAATTAAAATAAAAGAAGTATTGCACCAAATAAAAAAACTACTTTTTTTAATAAAAAGTATTTATTTTTATGTAAAAATAATTCCAATATTAACATTTAAAAACATATTTTACTGTACATTTTAACTAATTTGAATTGTTCCGAAGTTTATTTGAATACTTTTTAATCTTTTATAGACAAAAAATAACAAAAAACCGAAAAAGTATTATTGTTCTGAATCGAGTTAACGTTTTTTAAACCATAAATAATATTAAATGGTTTTTTAATAATAAAAAAATAGATATTAAGATAAAATAGTATCTGTTCTAAAAAAAAGGCAGTACTAAAAGTACGCAACATGATACTATTTTTTTCAACTCTGAAATGGTAATTCTATCCGTCAATGTTGTAAGTGTTGCTCACTTTTAAAACCATAAAAATTAGTACATTCGCCAGTTCATTCGCCAAATTGCGTTCGCTTCGCTAAAGCGTTCGCTTCGCTAAAGCGTTCGCTTCGCCAAGTACATTCGCTTCGCTAATCATAATAGGCCCCATAATATTGGTCAAGATACAGAAAAGCGCCGCAGGCCAAAATTTTTGTTTTTTTTTATAACAATTTATTTATTCACCTTTAAAATTCAAATTACATACCAATTTATTTGTTAATGTATATTTCTATTTATTTATTGGTAAAAAAAACAATTGTTTTAATAAATAAGGGTGTTTTTGAAATATGAAAACAAACAAATTCAAGTTTTAGCAGTGCTATTTTAGTATTTGATGAAATTTTGAAGTATGGTGAAACGACATAAAATTAAGATATTGGTAAAATTTTAGCTTCCCACATGGGAAATACATGTATAAATATCGCAAAGTTGTGTTAATCAATGAAAAGTAACTTAAGCAAGAGTGAAGCAAAATAAAACAGTAAAGTCTCATTTAAAAGATAATAAAATTGCCAAAAATTTTGATTTTAGAGTGGTTATTTTTAAACAATGTTTATTTCTAAAGGATGTATCTCAAAAAGCACTGGCGAAAGTCGACTTTAAAATTATAATCAGTTTTTTGACATTTTATTATTAATGAAGACTTAAAATTTGGACATTTTGATAAGCTAACCTTTCTACATTGCATGAAATTATTACAAGTATAACATGTGTATCCCGGGAAACTGCTGGAAATATTATAATTCGGTTTCGAGAGACCATCTTATTAAATAGTAAACGTGAATCAGTTCGAAAATCAGGATTTATGAATCGTAAATTAGCGGCGAAAGAAAAGTGTTAGATTTAAGCCGAACAATCAATAAGAGATGTGTCAAAAAAATTTAATATATTTTACATTTTCAAAAAAGTTCGAAATAAAATCGAAGAAATGGATTAAAGATCCAAATAAACGAGCGAGGGACTATTGAAATCCGTATAGAACAATATGATACAATTTGTTCAAAAGGATGTAATCCTCCAAAATGCCCTGAACTGGGTTCAGATTCAAAATTTTTGGCTGATTCTTCGAAAAAAATTGAAATTTTATTAAACTGAAATAAAATAAGCGATAGTTTGATTAGGTTTATCAAAAAATTTAGAAGTCCAACGGTGGGCTAGAAGTCTAAAATACGAAAATTCATTCAGAAATATAATTCTTTAATAATTTTTAAAACTATGGAGTATTGTTCTTCATTTGTGATATTTTTTTTACCGTGTTAACTTTTTAAGTTAAAATTAAAAGAAAATGTATAAATAATTTCGTGTACACTCTTTATTTTGTAGCTGAGATCTCTTTGAGTATGGATATAAAAGCGTTTTTCCAATATCAATTCATTTAAAGGTTTTATTCCCTTTTGAAATGTTACTATGAGATATTTTAAAAATCAGTTCAAATATATTTAAATGCGAATAAAATCTGGCAACGGATTTATACTCAATGATGTCTCAGTCATGAATTACATCCACCTTTTTCAAATGTTCCACCACAAATTTGATATGCACTTGTATTTCAAATTCAAATAAACCCATTTAACGAATTGAAACACGAAAAACTGGGAAACACGATTATATTATTTTTTTAACGAACTTTAAGAAAATGCATTTCTCATGTTTGCACCCAAAAGTTGATTCTTTTCGTACGGTATTTTAAGGGGTTCAGAAGTTATGTATAAAAATGTTGTGCAATGTTGAACATTTTTTAAGAAAAAAAAAAACATTTTATTGATTTATGGTCTTATTTAATTTTAAATTGTTATTTATAAAAATTATTTAAAAAAACCTAAAAATAAACGAACAAGAATTCGTTGGAATTTCTGACGCTTTTTTGAGGAATATATTTTTATTCGTTTTACGTTATAAGAGAGATATTGTATATAATTTATTTAAATGTATTTTTGGTTAATAATATAATAATAAATTTACAAACAAAAATATTTTAGAACTATGTAAAAAATTTTTAAAATAATTGTTTAAAACAAAATAAATTAAAAAATAAAATGTTTGTATTGTATTGTTTAAAAAAAAAAGTATTGTTTAATCCTCTTTTGATCTGAGCGTGTGATATTATAAAAATTATTATGTACAGTCATATACATTTTTAGGCTTTAATTTAATTTAATAATTTTTCTAATGCTGCTGGGGGGGAGGGAGTAGTTCGAAACCTCAAACCCCTCCCCCCCATGCGCACGGCCCTGGTGCCATATGTATTGTCTTGGTGTGTGTTCATTTTAAACTATCACTGAAAAACTGCTAACAAAATTAAACCACGTTTAATTTAAAGAGAAGATTAATTAAACGGAGTTTAAACTACGTTTGAACAAGCACAGAAAAACTGGCCCTTAATGGTATTTAAGGATATAATGCTCAAAAAAAGACTATTTTTGAAAAAACCTATGTTTTTGCACTTGTTCCACTAATTATGACACATAACGATGACAAATTGTGTGAAATTTTTATGGGTGGTTTTAGTGGCTAAAGTTAATAGTTTGAGCAAAAAGAAAAAGTTATTTTCAAAAAACCGCACAAAAAAAAAAATGTAAACCGCGATATTTTAAACAACCTTCCACGCCTAGCCTGAAACACTTTCAACCCAAAAGTCGTGGGAGAACTTAAATGTTTTAAGAATATGTTTCGGACTATCCACCCCCCCGAATATTTTAAGACAAAAATACAAAATAATTTTTTTTTTGTGCGGTTTTTTGAAAATATATTTTTTAATAATAACATTTTTAGGTAAAATGTTTATTGCAGATTTTGGCTAATAGAGTCTATTTTTAGAAAATTTGCAAATTGATTAGTTAAATTTCAATTATTTATGGTTTACTAAAATTTAAACGTTTTTTGACCAAATTTTCAAAAAAATTTGACATTGATGTGTAATATCTTCTCAACTATTAAAGATTGGTTTTCAGTTTGTTTGGTACATACTTTTATACACGTTAATCTGTGTATAGACCATTTAATGGTATTTAAGGATGTAATGCTCAAAAAAGGACTATTTTTGAAAAAAAAAACCTATGTTTTCGCACTTGTTACTAATTATGACCCAAACGGTGGAAAAATTAATGAAATTTTTATGGGTTATTTTAGTGGCTAAAGTTAATAGTTTGAGCAAAAAAAAAAGCAAAAGGTTATTTTCAAAAAAAACGCACAAAAAAAATTGAAACCGCGATATTTTAAAAACCTGCCTCTAATTTTTTTATTTTAGTCTTAAAATACTCGGGGGATGTCCGAAACATATTCCTAAAACATTTAAGTTCTCCCACGACTTTTGGGTTGAAAGTGTTTGAGGCTAGACGTGCTGCCTACGATTTTTTTATTTTAGCCTTAAAATACTCGGGGGAGATGTCCCAAACATATTCTTAAAACATTTAAATGCTCCCACGATTTTTGGGTTGAAAACTCTAAATGACGAGTCAATCCATATAACTAAAAAGGTTTTTAACAATAATTCTCATAAGATATTTTATTGAAAAGTCATTTTTCCTTATGATTATTTAGATCGTTTTACTAGGTTAAAAGAAGATCAATTATCTGCTAAAGATAAGTTTTTTATAGGTTAATGAATGAAAAGTGCTCTGAAAATGAATATGTTTATGCTCTAAATGTTTGGAACATTTTAAATTGTAAATCTTTAAAAGATTATTTACAAGTATGTATACCTAAAGTGTGATGTTGTCTTACTTGCGGATGTTTTTGAGAAT
>OX638130.1:58426663-58584163 GCA_951804985.1 Dryomyza anilis | reverse complement strand
ATAATTCATAATTAGTTAGGAGTTATTTCATTTTCAGATGTTAGGGGTTATTTCATTTTTTGTTAGAATTTCTTACATTTGGACTTATTACATTAGGCATTTTCGTGTTAGGTGATAAATCGGAGAGCCTATATAGGCTCTGCGAAATAGCACCTAAAGCAAAAACGCCTAACAAAAAAACAAGAAAAAAGTGAAATAAAGACTAACATTGTACATATAAAGTTAGGAGTTATTGCACATGAAATAACACCTAAACTTTAGGTGTTATTTATCAAACTTAGCAGTAATTTCATTTGTTAGGAATAATTCCATTGTACAATAACCGCGAAAATGTTAGAAATGAAATAAGCCATAATTAGGAGTTAATTCATATTGTTTGTTAGGAGTTATTTCATCTTATTTAGGAGTTAATTCTTCTTATTTGGTCATTACAACCTATGATACAATGGCCAAAGCAATTACGCCTAGCCAGTCGCTTCTGCATTGCGCGCGCTGGCGCTAGTATTGCACTCCAAGTGTTGACAGGCTGTCTCGCACTTGGTCGCTCCACCGGAAATTCGGACGCCCTCTCCTACGTTGACCACCACTGGCTACCTTTTTTGCTTGAGCGCTTTCATTCATACGCTCGACATGTCCAAGCCAGAGTAGACGCTGGATCTTATACAGCTCGTCGTTCCATCTGATTCTGTACTCGTTTTCAACGCATATCGGGCCACAGATTTTCCGAAGAATCTTTCTCTCGAACGCTCCTTTTTTCAATTTGCTAAATTGAATATTTTGTACACCGAAAAAATTACTGTAGTAAATTATACTACATTTATGTCTTCGTTTTGAAAAAATGCAGTTCTACTACATTTTGATCGTTTTTTAATTCGCATTCTGTTCATTATACAAAGCACAAACTGCATACAAGACCGCTGATGAGGAAGCTTGGCTGCTTCCGAAAGAGCTGTACGGTCGGCCAACAAGTTTTTGGTTTTTTGTCAATTACTGTTGTTGTTTTTTGAACCAGTGCAAAATACATATTGTATTTGGTAGACCTAGAGCCCGACAAATTAGTTTTTGCATTACTCTATTTTAAGGTCGAATAAAAACAAACAACTTTAAAATGTTTTATAATTTATGTTATAGAACTCGCGATTCTGGACAACGTTTGTTCTACGACTTTGCTCATGGGTGTTACTTACTTTAAACAGATCAAAAATACCTCGTTGGGTCCGTGTGGAACCACTGAACACCCGGACTTCAAAATTGAAAAAGTGCATTTTGTACTTAAGAATTTTTAAAGCAAAAGACAAAAAATTTTATTATGAAAAATCGTGGAAAATGTAAAAAAAGTTTAAAAGTATGAATATTTGTGATTTGTTTTGATGAAACAGTTCTTTTTTATGGATTCACTCCGGCCATTGTTGATGTCGTATTTACACCATTAATTTCCAAGCACTTATTCTGTTTGAAAATCAGGAATTCTGTTGTTTGTAAACAAAAAACATAAAAAATAACATAAAATAACGTTTCTATAGCATTTCACATATGCTCAATTTTGAACTCCCGGTGCCTGATGGTTCCGCAAAGAACCAACCAAAAATTCGCAAAAATCCGCTAAAATAAAAAATTAAATTTATTTTAAACACTCACAATTGCTTCTAGATACTACAGCGATCACGACAATATTTTTTTCAGCATCGATTTCGACAAATTCACCACATTATTTTTTTGAAAGTACGCAACTTTACAAAAGTTAATTTTCTTGAGGTTGGTTTCCTTTACTTGACATACAGACAGAATGAAGTTTGTTTCAAACGAGAATCGGTGCAAACGGTGGCGCTTGGATCAATAAACATTTAGAAAGACGAAGCGGAAAGATTAAATAAAATTCGTTGAACCAAGTTTTGCTTTTCATCCGTTGGTTCCTGGCGGAACCAGTGGGCATTTAAGGGTTAATATTCATTCAATTAACTTTCCGAATTAATAAAAATAAATATGTTATTTAATCACAACCACAACAAAGTAAAATAACTACATATTATTGTAAAATTAAAGGCATATGTAGTAATTTCTCTACATATTTCTGGACGTATAAATAAAGACAAAAAAATTGTACTCAAAATAAGTAATAATTAAAGTTATTAAATTGTTTTTTTTTTTTATAATTATGACTTATTTCACGTTTTTGGGTTAGGCGATACTTCATATTGAATGTTAGGTGTTATTGCATAATTTATTTCGGACATAATTCATAATTAGTTAGGAGTTATTTCATTTTTAGATGTTAAGGGTTATTTAATTTTTTGTTAGGATTTCTTACATTAGGACTTATTACGTTAGGCGTTTTTGCATTAGGTGATAATTCGGAGAGCCTATATAAATATATATATTGAAACGACGTAAAATAAGTAGTAATCTACATAGCCAATACAATGCCGAAAATTTTGTTACGCAATATTTATGCAACATAAACTTTCAAATTTTAATTAGCATGTTTTAGAAAATTATGCAGTTTTAATCAGGGCTCGGGTGGAACCGGAACTGGAACCGGGCCAGAACCGTTTCATTTTTATAGAACTGGAACCGTTTTTGAAATTTTTTAAAGAACCGGAACTGGAACTAGAATCGTTATTTTATTTTTTATAGAACCGGAACCGCAACTGGAACAGAAAACCAGAACCGGAACTGGAACTGGAATCATTACTAAATTAATTAGATCAGAAATTAATATATAAAAAAAAAAATAATAAAATCAATGAATTTAGAAACAAAAACAAATAGTTATTAAGTTACACAAGTGGACAATGGCATTTTAAAAATTTTGAGTTTTGCAAATTTTCTTTATACATATTGATTGTCATACAAAATATGTTTTGTATTTTTGACAAATATTTCATTTACTTATTTCTCAAAAGATGTATATTATAATTAATGTTGACGGTACTTACGTTTAAGATCGTGTCCCCGCGAGGAAACTTAAATACGACTATGAAACCATGCGACTTTATAAATGGTCAAATCTCATATAATGCATATACATGTGCTTTTTTTATACCAATATTTTTTTGTTAGTTTAAAACATACATGTAGGAATGAGACCCACGACGTTTGAATACAAACACAAATTATTTTCTATTTTATATAAAAGTTTATTTAGCCCCTTATCTCCCAGGTAGGAATTTCCAGGCTACCACAAAAGTGCCTGCCTTGTTACAAGCTAGACTACCAACGCTTGGTATATCGGGCCAGACACAAGGATAGCACAATCATTAGTCACAGACTCCACACAAGCCTTGATATATCAAGCTAGACACAAACCTGGCACATTTGTCATTCCCAGATTTCAAACAAGCCTCATTAGTTTAGATTAGACAGAAGCCTGGGTAAAGCGTCACTCATAGATTTTACAAAAGCCTTGTTAGTTTAGGTTAGACACAAGCCCGACACAATCGTCACTCACAGACTCCACACAGGCCTTGATATACCAATCTAGGCACAGGACTGGCACATTTGTAATTCTCAGATGTCAAACACGTCTTGTTAGTTTATGTTGGAAACAAGCCTGGCAAAAATTTCATTCTAAGACTCCACACAGGCCTCGGTATACCAATATTGACACAAGTATGACACAATATTGAGCCACACTAAGAAAACAAGATGTTTATGAAAGTCTTGCTGCATCTAGCCTTTTGAATTTACGCAAATATTGAAACATCCCATAAGTTTCAATAAAGCAAATACGATTTAAATAATTTGTAAATAACTTGATATTTAGGACTGTGATATTTCTGATAATCATCTTTGTTTTCTTAGTGCACATATAAAAATTGTCAAACTATCCAAACCGCATATGCTGAAGGAAATTCAAAATTCCATCTCGATAACTTTTCGTCCCATGCCTAATAATGCATGTGTACCGACTTTAACTTGAGTAAATTAAAGTTTACTATGGTGACATTTTTGTGTTGTTTCCATGTTAAAGAACACTTACCTGATGATCGTCAAAAAATATATTCTTTGAAGTTGTCTGAACAATAAGTCTGTAAAGTCTTTTAAAATGGTTGTTAGCCTCTTACATATTTATTTATCTACAGATTCAACTCTCAAGTGTAATGACATGAATAATGAATGAAATAAACATGACAAATAATGCCCAATAGCCTGAATCTTCAGGCGTATTACAAGGATTGTCGCAAGTCTGGGGCATAGGTCTTGTTTCAAGACTGAGGCACAAGCCTTGGTACAATCCTAAATAACAGTCTTGTAACTTAGTTATCATTCCAGCCTTGACACAGTCTTGGCACAGGCCTAAACACAGTGTTGGCACAAGACTGAGAATTAAGTCTGGCACAAAATTTGTCAACTAGTCTGAATACAAGCCTGGAATACAGGCTTGTAACATAGTTATCATTCCAGTCTTGACACAGTCTTGGAACGAGCTTGGATAACAGCGTTGGCACAGGCCTGAGTAGCATGGGCACAAGCCTGTGTCAAGCTTGTGCCGATCGTTAATTCCTACTTGGGTAATATCTAAATCTACATGTTCTGTTATTAGCATTTAAAAAAGTTTGGTTGTATGGGACGTGCCACTCCCCTTTGTCCAATCTACCCATCGTGGCTATATAAACGAATCCTCATTATTAAAATACAATTCATACAAAACACAAATATCGATTTTTAGGATTTTCCGGTTTTCCCATGGGGGTTTTTCGAATTGAGACGAATAAAACAAATAAGAATCATCCAAAGCAGTCGATCCGTTCTCATGTTTTTGCGAGACTAATGCATGGCAATAAATTTTTATATACATAGATAGATATGTATATAAATTTCATTATGTTTTTACGTAAAAATAAAAAAATATTTATATTTTTATTGTGTTTTTGGCTTGTTTGTGGAACTGGAATCGTTATTTTATTTTTTATAGAACCGAAACTGAAACCGAAATAAAAAATAATTTAAGAACCGGTACCGGAACCATTTTTTTATTTTATTATAGAACTGGAACCGCAGAGAATAGAATGTCGGTTCCTAGCCCTGATTTTAATAGTAGCTATGACATTTTTTATTTCTTTTAATTTCCTTTTTAATTTTAGCCTAAGAAATACCAATTTTTACAATAATTTGCACCATGAAATGAAATTTTTTTGTTAAGGTCAAAAGTTTTACCGATGTTTTATACACACGAACAGCTCAAATAAAACTGATAATAAAAATTACAATGCAAACGTACCAGTTTTAGCCAGAAGAGATCATCGAAATGATGAGACGTATCCAATGTGAGAGTGGACTTCGTAAAGAAAAATTAAGATCACGGTAGTAGTAATTATATAGAATTATCCGGATCGTGGAGGACAATGTAGAAATCTGAAGGCCTCTGCAAGTAAAAGCCTCGATACTTGTAACTTCGAAATCTCAGATTTAATGAGGATTAATGCATGGAAAAATAATAAAAAATAATTCGGAGTGTTCCATTAAATCTACATTTTATTTTCTCTGCGGAGTGTACTTACACCTATGATGGTTGGTTGGACAAGAACCCAGTTACCATAGAGAAAAGGAAAAAGAACTCTCGATTTCTCATATTTGAACGAGATTCTTGTGTGACAGCGAAAAGCGCCATCTCGTTGCAATTAGATGAATGATAAATTTCCTTATCTCTATTACAATATCTTAAAATAATAAATGGGAACTTTTCACATCAACAGTTGTTATTCGCAGCATTTATTCCGTTCTTGTTAAAACCGAAGTTTATTAATTAAATTGTTACCAACACGCACTCATTTAAATTATTACATTTCCTATTTATGTAAAAATAAGCACTATATTTTTAAAAATAAATAAAACAGACTAGACTTTCTTGACGAAGTCTTGTGTAACACTGAATTTGCAAAAATTACTCTCTGCAAATTTGAGAAATTTACTCAAAATTTAAAACATAGAATGGTTATATCAATCATTCATTGAGGCAACATGATTTCTGAAACCATTGCATGATTGTAACAATCAATACTATTATTCTAGCAATCATTCATATTTAAATAATATTTTTGCTACAATCATTAGCAATTCCAATCATTGAATTTAATCATTTTATGATTCTAGAAATCATAAAATGAATGAAAGAATCATTTTAAAAAAATTGTAATGATGGTTGCAATTATTTATGATATCAGCAATCATTCTATGACGAAGAGCTCAAATATTCTACTCCAGTCATTGTTTTGTTGCAACAATCATTCTACAATCATGTTTTTTCTCTGCGTGCAAGTAATTTTTCAATTCTCCAAACATAACGTAATTAGGACAAAACATAATTTTTTCAACATTTTTAATAATTTAATGGATCTTTTTAAATCCAAATGTACACAACATCCTTCGTCTCTAACAAATTTCATAACATTTAACTTTAAAATTCGTTTAAGGATTATATTGTTTAAAACCAATTTAACACCAACAGTTTTTTTTCCCATCTCTAAACTATCTCAACCTCTCAACATGGAATACCCTGGCATTATGTAGGCAATTATATAGCCCTATTCTGACGAGCATCGCAAATTCTCATAAAAGAAATTTACGTCAAAAACCTCTCACAAATTTGGGTGAATCTCATTGAAAGGTTTTCGTATTCCGCCAAGAAAATTGAGACGCTGAGAGGCTCACAACAATTGGTAAACTTGTGAGGCACAAAATAGCAGATCACTTCATATAACCAACATCGTCTTTTTTATGTTATATGAGCTATTAAATTAGTAAATGTAGTTCAATTAGAGACTTCCACATAATAAATAATTACAAAAACACAATCGGCGGTCGAATGAAAAATACTTAATGCTGCACCTGATGAAAAGATGCTGCGTTGACACTTAAAACACTTTCCACAATTAACACATCACAGAAACCGCATTTCACGAATTAAAAATAATTAATTAGCACTGTTTAAATTATTTTAATGCATTTAAATTTGCATATGTTTTAAAAACTGCACAAAAAAGTAATTATAATATTTTCAATTTGTTTGTTTACTTTTATTTTCAATTAATTCAGATGAAAGACTTCAAAATATGACGTGAAACTCTCTTCCCCACAGTGTGGGGTATTTCTAGAGAGTTTTTTTTGTTAGATTTTTGCCAGAGAACGAATTTGAGATTTTGTTCACAATTATTCTAACAAGAAAAACGCCTCTCATTGAGATGTGACTTGTGAGCGCTCACAATGGCAGAATAGAGCTAATAATATAGAATAAATAAAGTGGTTCCAAAGATTCCAGACTGGACATTTTTCTGTGGAGGACGATTCTCGTGAAGGTCGTCCTAAATCTATGACCGACAATACAAATGTTTCCCTGGTGAAGTCCAGAATTGAAGAAGATCCTACACTAAGAAAACGAAAGATGGTTGAAAAGTATTAGAGCCTCAAACATCATTGGAGTTGCAAATTAATCAAGTCAAATATTTATATTTGACCCTTTTTGTGATATTTAGACAATATTAATAGTTTTGCTACAAAAGCATTCATATCTGTGGAAAATGTGAATATTTGCAGCTATGCTACCTATTTTTCTAGTAGTTCCAATGAATCTACCACAAATATGACATGTTTCATGATGTTTATAAGAAACATCTCACAAATAATACAAATTATGTGAAGTTTACAAATTATTTAAACTTTCGCTTCAAATTTATTTGTATTTCCTGGAATTGTTAAAGCA
Organism: Dryomyza anilis; assembly: GCA_951804985.1. NCBI lineage: Eukaryota > Metazoa > Arthropoda > Insecta > Diptera > Dryomyzidae > Dryomyza > Dryomyza anilis. Next base: position 58,576,464 of record OX638130.1, on the reverse strand, counting down.
AGTAGTCTTTTTGTTGCAGCAACACTCTCATAAACATTCTGTTTTCTTAGTGTAGATTGACACAAGAAATTATAGATGAGAAACTGGGCTTGAATGCCATAACTGTAGAACGAATATTAATGTTCACCTGGGATGCACGATGAAATCTGCCCAATGGGTATCACGCATTTTAAATCAGGACCAATTCTTTTTTGGCTCGTGTATACTTTTACAACATTTTAATAGGTAATGAATCTTGGTTTAATAAGTACGACTCGGAAACTAAGCACAAATTCATGGTATGGAGCATACAAGCTGCCAATCCAGAGGAATGGTCTTGAGAGGAAGGGTCTTTGGGTCAAATGAGAAGATTATTAATTAAGTTACTGTCCAAATTGGGAAGCAAAAAGATGATTTTAAGGAATGTTTCGAAAGGTGGATTTACAGGCTCAAGAAATTAATTTAAATAAATGTAGATCATATAGAAAAGATAAAAATAGATTAAAAATACAATAAAAAAAAAGTTTTTCTTTTACCTACTTATTTTCAATGCTACTTAGCAAACTTATGTTAGACCCCTCGTATATAATAATATTGTATAATTAAATACAACAAAAAATTTAAAGTTAAAAAAAAAAGATTTGTTTTTATTCAGTATTCCGAAAATTTTCGGGCCATACAAATTTCCATGGCCTTGTTTCTGTAAAGGAGTTTATTTTTTTCTTTTCATTTCCAGGAAATTGAATTAAAACACAGGTTATTGATGATTTCAAGACCATGTGATCTTGAAATCACTTTCATGGAAATATATAAAGTAAAGTTGTATCAAAACTAATAAGAATTAGAAACTTTTCTTTCTGGACCTCGACACATTTTTTCAAGTGTCCGGACCCCACTTGAAATTTCTTGCCGACCCGTGTTCTAAGCATACTGTATATATCGGTTCAGATCACAATGGGGCTTTGTTTGAAATTGAAGATCGACTAAAAATTAATGACTTGCACAGTAAGCCATCTTTTATAAACGAGATACTAAATGCTGATAATTCTGAAGAAATTGAAAAAATTGGATCTTAACACTATAACTGATTATAAAACAAAACTTTTCCGTACTTATATATAATAAAATTGTGTTTTATTGGCATATTTTATAAATACATATTATTTCTTATACGGAATTAGGCAATTGGCATGCACGTACAGCAACTAACTGCAGTAAAACAAATATTGGCGAAAAGACTTCGCTGTGTTCCAAACCGGTTTGACCTGACAGTTTTAAGCATAGAAGATACTTGAAAATGGCAATTAAAACTAGAAAATAGGTACTCCACATAAAACGATGCAACGATCTTCGCTTGTTGTCCGAATCGGTATACATGCGGATGCCAACGATAACGCAGAAATATGCATTACATATATCCGTACAGTACAAAGGACTAAAAATTGCAAACCAGTCTATTGACATGTTATCATTAGTGTCCTTTAACTTAAAAGCTAGTGTAATCGAGAAAATAAACAATCCGCAAAGGTTTACTAAAATTTCAAATTCAGTTAGCCCAAGCCAACGAACCAATTCTGATAATTTAAACATTTTAAAAAGTATTTGAATTTTATGCTATTTGGGAATCTGTTTTGAAAAATGTAGTTCTGTAAATTTTTATATGTAATGCAGAGTTATTTCGCCGGTTTAAAATTATTTCATCACCATCACAAAGTGAATGTAGTTCATCTGTAAGTAAAAAAAATATATATATTATTGTAAACATTTATACTAGATAATAGCAAATATTTAATCTCATTCAATGTTTTGCAATCCCGAAATTTCGGAACTGTAAAATTTTAAACATAATTCTGCTTGAATAATAAACCATTATAATGCTTACGGTTCAACCAAAACTAATATTTTCGAAAACATTTGTTTTGAGAGTGGGTATTTTTTTTTACAAATTAACCAACGCTCAGGGGATGCCCGCTATACATGCAAAGCACAGTTTTGATCGTAAATTATACTACATTTATGTCTTTATTTTGAAATAATGCATTTCTACTACATTTTGATCGTTTTTAAATACATTTATATTTATTTAAAATAATTTACCAACTCATTTTATTAGAAATTCGATTTCTACATAGTACAGAAACTGTTGGGTGTCTTCGTTTTCTGTACTTTTTAATAAAAAAAAAAATAAAATCGCTGAATCAGATTAGTTTTGAAAATAAAAAAGCGAAAAAACTATATGACTGAAACCCATCATGGGTTGCAATGGCCAACTAAGTATAAGTAACTCAATTGTTTTCAATTTTCTGTTGCGCGTTATTGGCAAAGTATTGTTCATATGTGGTACAACTAAAAAGCGACATTTAAGTGCCTCCCATTTCTTTGAGTCGTCAGGACGTGCTTCCATCTCATAATCAGGAAAATATTTTTCTTATTTATTTGTTTATTTATTTATATGAATATTTTTATTATAATTTTGGCGAACACTCTTTAGTTGTTTGTGTACTATACAATTAAATAGTTTTCATATTAATAAACCTTGTACCTTATTTTTGGTAATCAAAAAAATTTTAATATTCATTCAAAAAAATTTCTGAATTAAAAAATTGCTTTTATTAAAAGGAATAAAATATATATTTTTTAATATTAATTATCACAACAAAGTAAAATAACTACATTTTATAGTAAAATTAAAGGTATATGTAGTAATTTTTCAACATATTTCAGGACGTATAAATAAAGAAAAAATTTAGGACTTTTAATACAAATGTATTAAATTTTTGTATAGAAATGCAGTAAAACTATGTAGTTATTTCCCATACAAAAACAACTACATCAATGTAGTAAAAAAAAATACATTTTCTTATGGGCGTAAATCAAAAACATATGTATTTATTTTAAATACATTTTTATTTATTTTAATTACAGTATTTTTTTCAGTAAAGTTCGAAATCACAAAAAATAATAATTTTTGTAATATAAAAATTTTTGTAATAATTTTTGTATTCAAAATTTAATTTTGAGTAAAAATATAAACAAAATCAAAAAATGTTTAACAATGTTAAATCTGATATTACGGTGCGATTCATGTCACTGTTTTTTATTCTTAATATTTTATGTGATTGATATATTACGGATATGGTTAAAAATGTAACTATTAATGTAACAGCGTGTAAAAATACAGATTTCACATGAACATGGGAAACGTCAAAAGGAAATTGCAAGAATGGTCAACTGTTTCCGATTTCGTGTTCAATGTAATATAAATTGTTTTAAGGACATTGGTAAGCATAATTCCAGAAAGATGTGTGCCCGGAAACTTGTTACAACATATCATGGAATCCAAAATTTGATTCGAGATGTATTGAAAAGCAGTAGGGGTTGACTAATTTAAAGCTCTCTGCAGCCATGTCAGAAGAAATAAAAAAATATTTATTTTAGAACCGTAAGGAGACTTCTTCATAATTCTTGCAAGGACAGAAAATGCCATGACTAACAGAATGTAAAAAATCGACTGGAATGAGCATAAATAAAACCAATATTTACCAGTAGAAGGTAGGTCAAATGTGCTGTGGTCGAACTAATGCTACTTCGAGGTACAATTAATAACACTGAGCTTTCTTCTTAAAAGTGCTTACATTTCCCTGGTACTCAACTATTAATTAGTTATGATATGTTTTTGTGAGTCTTTTTTTAATTTTTATTAGATTTTTGGAACACCCGGTTTTACATATGAGCATTTCCTGGGGTTCCGGACGGGACATTCGTACGGTTAAAACTTTAATATCTCGAAAGAAAATTAATGAATTTACTTGATTTTTTTTTGTGCATGTAGTATTTAAATAGGACTAAACATCTGCAATAAATTATAGAATTCTATACGGTAGATCAAAAGATATAAATAAAATAATAGGCGTTCTGGACGGGACAAAAATGGAAGTAAATATCGAGGTTCATATGGATATTCCAAAAAGTCAGCGAATTTGGCGTACAAATGATTTTTTCGAAATATTAAAAAAAAAAGTTGAAATAACATGCTTTCTTTGTATATTTACACTTTGTTCCTAAATTTTACAGTTTTTTCATAATAAATCACAGAAAAATTCCGGACGGGACAAAAAATTCCGTATAGAAAGTATCAGCACTAGTTTTATTCTAAAAATACTTTTTACATACAATATATTTTTTGAATTATCTCTGAACATAGCTGAGACAATTTACTTTATTTTTGTATATATGCTCTTTGTTCCTAAAGCTTACAGTTATTTCATAATAAATCGCAGAATAATTCCGGACGTTCCGTATAGAAATTTGCACTACGATTTTTTGCTAAAAATAATTGTGTATATGACAACATCAATAATCATTATTACGAAATGAATAGTGATGTACTATTCAAATTTCCATGTTTTTAAGTTTATAATTTTTTTTTTTTTACTTTTTTTGAACATTTTTTTAGATATTTTTATACTGTAGTTTTACACTTTTGGTACTCAAAGTTCCGGACGGGACAGATTTCAATTAGCTGTCAAAAATATTCTAGAATTACTAGGAAAATGATGATTTACATTTTTAAAAATGCTTTGAAAACAGTGGATTCAACTCTTTAAAAAAATCCAAATTTTTCCGTTATTTCTAATTTGTATCATTAATTTTAAGTTTTAGGCCCGTTATCTCATCTCAAAAGTTAAACTTTCTTAAACAGTGATTTGCTAACCTCTGCTTTAATTCTAAACATGTTTAAATTTTTGATCATAACTTATCTAAATTTTATCGGCTGTTTAAACAAGTGTAGAACTTCAAAATAATTCTCCAATTAGAAATTAATCTCTCAAAGTGAAGGGAAACTTCAAAAATATAATAATAAAAAAAACAAAAATTCAGTTTGCCGCAATGACTACCGAAACTCAACTGGGCATTTTGGATTAAATGTGTAATACAGATGTCAATTGGTGAATCGCCGCGGCCTTTATTAATTTTAAATCTAATTCAGTTATTAGTTCGCTTTTTGTGTGGTGTTTTGTGATAATTTATAATGATGAATTAAAGAATTGCACTTTTCCCATTTTAAAAACGCGGAAATATTTATTTCAATATATGTGTATCCAAAATATTCACAGAACGTTATGTTGAGAAAAGGATTGTGATCTTGCAGTTTGTGATTTTTTTTCTCTGAATAAATTTCATATTTAGCAAAGTTTAACTTCCGTAAACACAGGTATTTCTGTGTTTAAATTTAAACATGCATCACCGAGTTAAACATTGCTATGTTGAGATAAGTTATCGACACATAAATTTAAACATTGTTTAAACACTGTTTAGACTTAAACAATGTTTAAAGATGAGATGAGTTAACGGGCCTTAGAAATAATTATTAATGTTACCAGAAAAAACAGATAATAATATTTAGTTTTGTATGTCTTTAAAGTTTATTAATTTGGTTACTCAAAATACATGAAAAATTCGTATATTTACATAGTTCATAGTATCGTAACTTTATGAGTTTTCTTTATACGTTATCGTTAACGGAATATAATTTCTTTTCAGATATTTAGATTCACACATTTAAGATTCCAAATCCATCGTTATTTCAAAGATTTGAGCATTTTGAATTTTTCGGTAGTTTTTCTTTCGTTTTTCTGGATGCCCATTGGGAAAAAATCAATTTTGTTGAGAGAAAATGTTATAGTGTGGTCGGCTTCAAGATGCAAATACTTTATGGACTGATTCCTTGATAAAAAACAGTGACTGGAATCGCACCGTAATATCAGATTTAACATTGTTATATATATATAAATGGCAAACCTCCGAGAGTAAAAACATTGCCTATGAAAAGCTCTCACCCGCCGTTCGGATATATATATATATATATATATATATATATATATATATATATATATATATATATATATATATATATATATATATATATATAAATATATATATAAAATTAAAGTTATATGTAGTAACATTTCAACATATTTCATTTAGGACTTTTAATACATATGTATTAATATTTTGTATACAAATGCAGTAAAACTATGTTGTTTTTTCCCATACAAAAACAACTACATCAATGTAGTAAAAACAAATACATATTCTTATGGGCGTAAATCAAAAACATATGTATTTATTTTAAATCAAGGATTGAAACCGTAACCGAAACCGATATCCGTTTAAAACCGTTTCATTTTTAAAACTGAAACCGTTATACAAAAATCAGAAATAAGCCGATATCCAAAACCGAAATAAACTGTTTCGGTTTTATACCGGTTTAAAAAGGATTTTAAAAAAGCATTAAAAGAAACAGGAAAACATATTTTATTTTATATAGAAGATCTTAAGTACAAGGCATGTTTAAATGTCATTTAATAAAATTTTGAGTTCCCAAAATAAATTTTTTTGCTGTACAAAAATTCACATGTTTTTTGAGAAACATTATTTTCAAATAACAGTCTTTGGTCTAAAATTAGTTTTTTTTTTTCATTAATTTGTGTAGCGGTAAATCGAATTAACAACAAAACAAACACCAGCAACTCCAAGCACCATTTTTTTGTTAAAAAATGATTAAATTCTGAATGATATTGTTTTTTTTATTTATTGTATTAGTAAAATAAAGTGGGACAAGTTTTGAAAAGTTCATTTCAATAATTTTTAAATTCTTTTAAAGGATCTATTCAATAGAATACCATTTATAAATTTGAGTTTGATTGGTTTTTGAATGATTTTTTTAAAACACCTAAATTTCGGACATATATATTAATGATACTTATAATAAGGTAACAAAAAATCAATGGTGATACAAGAAAAAATTAGTAACTAATACGGAACATAAAGTGCAAGTTCGAACATTTCAAGTATAAAGGCAGATATTTATTTGCAGATATTGCATTTCACTGAATTGTTGAAATTTAATTTCTTTGGTTTTATGGATGGAAATTGTACATAATTCTTCTTCTTTTCATGAAGTTTAAGAACATTTACCATGTATTCTTCTTGCTTTTATTTAAGGTTCGCTTCTCGGCTCTCCTCTGCAATTCAGATCATATCTAAGGTGAAGTCAAAATGTTACTTTTCATTGACTTGTGGTCACGATACATATGTATTAATATTTTGTATACAAATGCAGTAAAACTATGTAGTTATTTCCCATACAAAAACAACTACATCAATGTAGTAAAAACAAATACATATTCTTATGGACGTAAATCAAAAACATATGTATTTATTTTAAATCAAGGATTGAAACCGTAACCGAAACCGATATCCGTTTAAAACCGTTTCATTTTTAAAACCGAAACCGTTATACAAAAATCAGAAATAAGCCGATATCCAAAACCGAAATAAACTGTTTCGGTTTTATACCGGTTTAAAACGGATTTTAAAAAAGCATTAAAAGAAACAGGAAAACATATTTTATTTTATATAGAAGATCTTAAGTACAAGGCATGTTTAAATGTCATTTAATAAAATTTTGAGTTCCCAAAATAAATTTTTTTGCTGTACAAAAATTCACATGTTGTTTTTTGAGAAACATTATTTTCAAATAACAGTCTTTGGTCTAAAATTTGTTTTATTTTTCATTAATTTGTGTAGCGGTAAATCGAATTAACAACAAAACAAACACCAGCAACTCCAAGCACCATTTTTTTGTTAAAAAATGATTAAATTCTGAATGATATTGTTTTTTTTATTTATTGTATTAGTAAAATAAAGTGGGACAAGTTTTGAAAAGTTAATTTCAATAATTTTTAAATTCTTTTAAAGGATCTATTCAATAGAATACCATTTATAAATTTGAGTTTGATTGGTTTTTGAATGATTTTTTTAAAACACCTAAATTTCGGACATATATATTAATGATACTTATAATAAGGTAACAAAAAATCAATGGTGATACAAGAAAAAATTAGTAACTAATACGGAACATAAAGTGCAAGTTCGAACATTTCAAGTATAAAGGCAGATATTTATTTGCAGATGTTGCAGTTCACTGAATTGTTGAAATTTAATTTCTTTGGTTTTATGAATGGAAATTGTACATAATTCTTCTTCTTTTCATGAAGTTTAAGAACATTTACCATGTATTCTTCTTGCTTTTATTTAAGGTTCGCTTCTCGGCTCTCCTCTGCAATTCAGATCATATCTCAGGTGAAGTCAAAATGTTACTTTTCATTGACTTGTGGTCACGATTGCATTTTTTTCTGGCGAAATCAATTAAATAATTCATATAACATTTATATATATATATATATATATATATATATATATATATATATATATATATATATATATATATATATATATATATATTTATTTATATATATTTATTTATATATATTTATTTATATATATATATATATATATTTATATATATATATATATTTATATATATATATATATATATATATATATATATATAACAAAAAAATTGTGCTTGGAGTTGCTGGTGTTTGTTTTGTTGTTAATTCGATTTACCGCTACACAAATTAATGAAAAAAAAAAACAAGTTTTAGATATATATATATATATATATATATATATATATATATATATATATATATTATATATATATATATATATATATATATATATATATATATATATATATATAATTATATATATATAATTATATATATATAAATATTTATTTTGTCTCTTTGTCAGTTGATTTTGTCTCTTTGTCAGTGCAGGTCGTTGTTACAAGTGCATGTAGTGATTTCTGTGATTTAAATAGTGTATTAATTGAATATTAAATATACTTATAGTGAGTTTTCGTCAAAGTACTGTTTCTTGTCGTTGTTTTTATAAAATATTAAATATTTGTTATAATACATTTATATTTAAATCAATTTAAGTAAATATTTGTCTATTTCTATGTAATATTACTGCGGCATGCATTGTTATTGTTATCTGTGATTTTCTATTCTTCTTTGTGCGATATTTGTTTACGTCGTTTTTCTATTGTGTTGTTAGTGCGTATTTTAATTTGTAACAGCTGTAAGCATTTAACCCTTGAGTGATCCAATTTTTTATTACGCACCAAATTTTTAAATTTTTAAAATTTATCAATTTTTTTAATTTTGTACTTTTGTTATTTTCAAAAATTATAATAAATGAAATTCTTATCAGTAGAAAATTTTGCTGCCTGTTCTTTGAGGGATAAGTGCAAGAGTCAAAATATATTAAATTCTATGTTTTCTTGTTCCGGTCCCTGCGGACAGTTTTTTCATGCTCCATGTGCCAATATTTCTATGGCGTGTACAGAATTTTTAAGTTCAGTGCACTCAGGTTTGCAATGGTATTGTTACCGGTAGATCCACGGTATCAAACCTACTGGATTTCACCTCATTCACAACTGACGAAATCGAGTCAGGAAATCAAGTTGATTGCATATATACTGACTTCAGTAAAGCTTTCGACAAACTTCCTCACAATTTAATTTTGTTCAAATTAAAGATACTTGGTTTTCCAGAATTCTTTGTGAAATGGATACAATCTTATTTATCTGATCAGTCATATCTAATACGTTTCAGAAAAGTTTCATCTTCACCTTTTATTGCAACATCCGGGGTACCTCAGGTAGCCATCTTGGACCTCTTTTATTTATTTTGGCGATTAATGATGTCATATACAATATAAAGTACTCCAATCTATTAATTTATGCCGATGACATGAAAATTTATAAGGCTATCAATGATGAGAAGGACGCTAAATTACTGCAGACAGATTTAAATTTTTTTGAGATTTGGTGTTTTAAGAACCATTTGGTACTTAATCCAGATAAGTGTCAGTCTATGATATTTTCTCGAAAGAGAAACAATATAGAGTATAACTATATGTTAAAAGAGGAAAATGTTAGTCGAGTACATATAGTAAAGGATCTAGGTCTGTTTGTTGATCCCACTTTATCGTTCAAACTTCATATTGAACATATATGTAAAAAAGCCTCTTCATTGCTTGGTTTTATCAAGCGTTGGGCTAAAGAATTTAATAGTCCTTTGACTACATTAACTCTATATAATACTCTAGTACGTTGTCATCTAGAATATGCAAGTCAAGTATGGTCTCCTTTTTATAAAGTGCACACTGATCGTATCGAACGTATACAAAAAAACTTTGTACGATTCGCTCTCAATGGTTTAAATTGGGTTGATAATTACAATTTTCCACCATACGAGGATCGGCTGAAGCTATTAAACTTGAAGATCGCAGAAAAAATGCTGATGTAATCTATATACATCAACTCATTACTGGTAAATTGGATTCACCAGAGCTTCTACGATATATAACCTTTAACCAAAATCGTAGAAGTAGTAGAAATTTATTCTATCTTCCATTTAGTAGAACAAATTATGTTGTATCATCACCTTTTAACCGTATGTGTAATATAGTTAATAATTGCAGACATTTTAATGTTAATCTGTCAAAAAGTCAACTCAAATGTAGATTGAAGCTTTAATAACAAAAATAATATTGTAGATATTTTAACAACTGCATGCGTTTGTTACGAGCCCAACTACTATTAGTGGGTAAATTTATGCTTTGAAAGTGCAAGCTAGCTGTATTAGCTAAAACTCGATTATATAATATATATATATATATATATATATATATATATATATATATATATATATATAATTATATATATATATATATATATATATATATATATATATATAATTATATATATATAATTATATATATATATATAATTATATATATATATATAATTATATATATATATATAATTATATATATACATATATATATAATTATATATATATATATATATATATATATATATATATATATATATATATATATATATATATATGTATATATATATATATAATTACATATATATATAATTATATATATATATATTTGATGGGGAAAATCCCTGTGTTTCCCATATAAAAAATAAATTCAAAAAAAAATTACTTGTTTCAAAAACACCAATTTTACAAGAAATACGCTAAAAAGATGCAAAATGGGGCAATTCACGTTTATTCACAATTTATATATCATTGTTTCCCAGTATTTGGAAATAAAATATCGCGAGTTAATCCATGTTAATCGTATTCTCGAGTAGCAACATTCAGCCTTATCATGAATAAAATTCCTCAGGGAATATTTACATTAGGTGAACAATGTTCGAAAAGGTAAAAACATTTTCCCTAAAAAAATACGTATCATGAACAACATTTTGGAGGAAAAATTACCCTTATTTCACCGAAAAAATTCCGCCACTTTTTCATCGGAGAAAAGAATTAATTAAAAAGGAACACACTATAATTAACTATACTTTTATTGGCTGAATTGCACTTTACCGGCCGAAGTGAAATGCTAAAAAAAAATTATCACGCGCTTTATTTTCGCAAAAAAAAAAAAATAGCAAAATTGAAAAAAAAGTCGCTCGGACCCCTGGTGACCTTGAAAAATCAAAAACCGGTACACCTATATACAGGGTCGATTACAAATATGTATAGCTCCCTCTAGACCATTTTATGTTCGTTATATTTACAAATTTGTAGGTTGAGTTTATGTTTAGTTTATTTTTATGTTTAGTTTATGTTATGTACAGGAAGTACAAATATAACAATATTAAACTTTTAAAGAGTGTATATTTTTCTTATTTTTTTTTCTTTTTTTTTATTTTTTTGGTAGGTACCCACATGACCCTGTATATAGGTGTACTAGGTTTGTCAATCCGGGGATCCCGGGATTTGAGTCAAAATCCGGGGATCCCGGGATTTGAGTCAAATCCGTCCCGAAAAACTGATTCCGGGATCATCGTTTAATCACGGGATTTTCGGGATTACAAAAAAAGCTAGTAGATCAATTTCTAATAGTTTATTCAAAAGTCTTTCAATGTTTTTATACACATTTCGTGACAAAGTAAATCTAACATTTAATGGACTGTAATATTAAAAGGTGCCGTGACATAACCCCCAATTCGAATTTGGGGGTTATGTCCGTCGGTGTTTTGGACATAACCCCCAATTTTTCGAATTTGAGGTTTATGTCCAACTATGAATTCGGCCATAACCCCCATTGGCGGTTATGTCCGATTTTATATTTTTGATTTTTTTTTTTGTTAAATCGAATTTATTTATTTATTTTGTTAAATTTGTTTGTTATTGATATTTTTTAAATACATTTTTTTGTAAATTTGTAACTAAAACTTTTTGTAAATAAAATGTTGTTCTTCTCATTAATGCACAAAACAAATATAACATTTTATTTTGGTATTTTTTGAATTTATGTGAAATTGAAGCGCCACAGGCGAAATTTTATTTACAAAAAATTGCGCGATTTTATGTAAATAAAATTTCCTTCTTCTCTTTAGTGAATAAAACAACTATATATTTATACCCTACACTAAGAGTGAAAGGGTATATTCAGTTTGGTACGCCGTTTGCAACACCCAGAAGGAAGCATCTCCGGTATGGAAAAGTATATATATTCTTGATCAGCATGACCTCCTGAGTCGATTTAGCGATGTCCGTCTGTCCGTCTGTCTGTCTGTCTGTTGAAATCCCTACTACTTTTAAAATTGAAGAGCTAGATAAATGAAACTTATAACTTAGATTACTAATATATCTACGCTGTATGTACGAAAAAATTGGCGAGATCGGTAAATTGTGACCTATGATCCGACCACTTATGTTCAAATACCTCATATAAAATGTACATATAAAGATCAATTTTTATGTATACGTGCTTAGATAAACTTTTTTGGTCAAATATATATTGATATCATGCTCAAATACATTATAATAATGTTTTCCGGCAAAAAGACTTGTGGTTCACAAAAAAAAAATCGAAATTCGGTACACCTACCCATTTGTAAATATGGGTATCAAATGAATGGAAATTCTTCAGCGATTGAATGTTTGTAGTTATTTTCAGGATTCATATACCCTGGTGACCTATATATCACTTTGAATGGTAACCACACATATGTGAAGGGTATTTATAGTCGGCTTAGACCGACTATAATTTTGTTAATCCAAACTATCATAATTACACCTACTTTAAAATTTCCCATGTGATCTAACCTTCCCAACTGGTTTTATTTTGTTTTTAATTTATGCGAAATTGAAGCGCCGCGGGGGAAATTTTATTTCCAAAAATCGCGCGATTTTTTGGAAATAAAATTTCATTCTTCTCTATAGTGAATAAAACAAAGATAAATTTTTATTTTGATAATTTTTGAATTTATGCGAAACTGAAGCGCCGCAGGAGAAATTTTATTTCCAAAAAATCGCGCGATTTTGCTTTTTGACTTTTAACAAATTCACAGTTGTTCAAAATTACGACATTACCGACTAATAATTATTATAATCTTTCGATTCGAAATACGGAAAGTACTTAAAAATAGTAAATAATTACAATATCATGGCGAATTAAATCCGGGTTTCGAATAGCGATAAAACTGAAACCGTTGTCTATTAATGTAACCTTTATTAATAACAAAATACATAAATATAATTTATCACCCTAACATTTTTTCATTTGGGTCTAAAACTAAAATTTTTCACAATTTTTCACATTCATTACAATGAAATTGTTCGTACTTCAAATTTCAATCATATAAAATACATTAGACCGAGAATAAATCTTTTTACAAAATCTAAATTCGATTAAACTAACAGTATGAAATCCACTCAAACGATTGAATTTACATAAATAAATTCACGTTCTTAAATTGAAATAATTTTTAAAATTGTTATTAATTAAAAATCACATAAAATGTGTCCACTATAAACTATTTTTTTTTTTTTGTAATTTTTTATAAAATACTGTTTTCCACTAAAAACCAATATCCCAATTTCATTAAAAATAATTTTTTTTTTTAGACTCCTCGTATATAATAGAATTCAACAAAAAAATTCAAAATAAAAATAAATGTATTTTATCAGTATACCGAAAATTTCCTTTTGTCATTTCCAGGAATTGAATTAAAACCAGAGCTCTCGATTACCCGGGTGGTTATCGATTGGTACCACTCTAGGTGGTCCATGACCACCAAATGGGAGTAAAAAAACTAAAAAATATAATTCGGAAATGGATAGCGAACCTCATTAGAAATTTAATGGTACCCTTTGGATTGGCCCATGACCCCCAAAGGAGTTCAAAAAACCCATTTTAAAAAAAAATTGTATAAGCCGATAACTGACGTTATGAAATTCACAAAATTTTTTCCGTCAAAATACCATCTTTAAATTTGGCACGATTATTCATAATAAATCAATACAAAATTTAGGATTTTTCAGATTTTTCAAAAGATTCCTTTTTAAGGACATACAATTTGAAGAACATGGATAATTAGCACATGTCCATCCAAAGGAGATATAACTTAAATTTTTCAAAAGCATATTAGCTTTAAATGACACCTCAACGGGGTTTATTGCATATCTCGATCAAAGATATTTTAATATGAACAACCTACAAAAGTGTTTTTTTTTTGTATATTTTTTGAAAAAATTTACCAAAACATTTCAATTGACCCCTGCAAAATAAAATTTAACCGACATCCAAGAGTTTCAAATCTCATAGTTGACTTGGTTTGGTAAATATAGTGTGGGTTAAAACATTTTATTATTAAAAGGACAATGATTTAATTGATCATAACTTTGTTGTTTCTTGTCGACTTTTAAAAAATCCAAAAGTTCTGATAAGGTAATTGAATTTACTTTTAATATTGCAAGATGATTTTTTTACGCTTTTACAAAATTGAAAAATGAATTTAAATTTGAATTGTTTTGTCGTGAGCTATAACTCAGGTCCTTTTAAACCTATTTTAATAAATTAAAAAGTTTTAGTAAGTTAAATTTTTCATAATGTTGAACACTTTTAAAATAACTTCCATAGATGTTGAGTTTTAATTGCATAAGTAACTCAAGGTAGGAAAATGCGAATTTGCACACAGAAGTCCAAAAATATAGGTGGGGATTTTTGTTCCTATTTGTCGATATTAGAAAAGGCTAAATTATTAGACGGTTATTAGAAAAATTGTCAAAATTGAAATTAAAACAAGATGTAAAGTTTGACGTCACGGACTAAAATAATTATTAAGGTCATTAGGATCAATATCACAGATATGTTCATCACAATTGATTGCACCTGTTCTTCTTATTCTAGACCAAATTTCTTTGGCTGAATTCGTTTCATTAAATAGTTGGTTTAGGTGTACTGAAATTCAGACTGCTCTACAATATAGGGATTTAGCACTAAGTGATTATCTTGTAAACAAGACTGATTACAATAAGAAAACTTACAAAAAATATGACAATAGAGCTAAGAAAACAATTAGAAAAATAAAGAGAAAATATGAAGCCTTGGCTAAATCCCTATATTGTAGAGCAGTATGAATTTCAGTACACCTCAACCAACTATTAGAATCATTTTTAACAAATTTTTTATAATAGGAACATTTTTATTAAATAGATAGAACAGTTATGAATTTAGTAATTGTAGTTGTTCTACTGTATCGTTGGATTGGTACAGTGGCGAAAAATCAAACAACATCCAGAAAATTATCATTTAAAACATTTTTAATCTCGTAAAGTTTATTTGAACGAGGATTAGGTTTAATAGATTGTGCATTAAAATGACCAATCTTTAAACAATTCTTAGTATTTGTTAAAGAGGATTTTAAATAAGAATTAATTTTTTAATTAGGTAGAATTGAAAATTGTGTGTTAAGATTACATTAAAATTTTAAAAATATAAACTAAAAACACTCATATCAAAATTCACAATAAACAGACTATATGATTAATAATATATCTGAACACAAAAATACAAGAAAGTCTCGGAATAAGAAACACAAATTTGTTTGTCATGAAATATGTAAACACATTTCATGACAAACACTAAACCACCCACCCAACCATAACATTCATTAATAAATTTCAATGTACTTAAGCAGTACCAAAAACGTCTTCAGAACAATGCATTGCTGACGTCAAAAAGTATGGAATGTCAAGTAAAGGAAATTCAAATTTAGATATTTCATAAAATACAAATATTTATTTCATTGAATTTTTTTTTATTTACATTTTTGCCCAAAACAAGTTTTGAAGAACGTTCTGCGCAATCTTTGTTTCGATTATTCTTGGGTATAATGCATTCGTGTATGTCAACAGGAATTACTAGGTGCGGTACAGGGTGTAACGGAAAAACATTCGCCAGTTCGTTCTAGCAGCTGGTATCACCAATATGAGTCTAAAGCTTTTTATTTTCTATGCTTTGAGAAGATTCCTGCACATAGTTTTAAGATTAATTGCAGCTGGTGGCAGGTTGTCATTTAAATACACACGAGAATTGATATTGGTACAATTTGTGGCAGCATTAAATTGCGACTAGCCATGTACTTTTTCATCATTTCATCACGCTTAAAGACAGAACAAAACCTTATCAATATTGTTTTTTTTATTTCTTCCTAACCAAAAGCAACAACTAATGTCTAGAATATCTACATCGACGGCAAGAGTGCTAGCTATTTTTAGCATAGACTAGTGGATTGACATTTGGTGGAAGCCCATTTATTAAAACATCATTTCGGCAGGGCTGTTGTCGAATTTTCTAATTTGCCTTCTCTAAAATATTATTATTATTAACAAATTTATTTTGAAATATAGTTACAAAATAATCTTAATGACTAGGCCCTAACAGCTTTGGTCTTCAGCCTGGCCATCTCTAAAATAATAATTTTAATACTACACCATTTACAAATGTAGTTCAGAAAATACATCAATTAAAATTCAGAAATTCTATTTGAAATTCAAAAGACATCAACTGAACTTCAGAAATTCCAATTGAAATTCAAAAGACATCACTTGAAATTCAGAAATTCCATTTGAAATTTAAAAGACACCAATTGAAATTGAGACATTTTATTTAAAATTCGAAAGACATCCATAGAAATTCAGAAATTCCATTCGAAATTCAAAAGACACCAATTGAAATTCAGAAATTCCATTTTAAATTCAAAAGACATCAATTGAATTTCAGAAATCCCATTTGAAATTCAAAAAACATCACTTGAAATTCAGAAATTCCATTTGTAATTCTAAATACATCAATTGAAATTCAAAAGACATCAACTGAAATTCAAAAATTCCAATTGAAATTCAACCCAGTATACCATGACTCGGAGCCTCCAGTTTATCGAACAATTCTCGAAGTGGCTTCGAGAAAAAAAATCGATCTCGTTATTATATCGAAACTAATTTTTAATGAATTTTGTATTCAATTGTTTAGAAGGTTCCTGATATGTCTACGAGAAAAAACATTGAACTCGTTGTTAAATCGAAACTAATTTTCAAAGATTTTTGCATTCAGTTGTACCTCCTTTCAGATACATGCCTAATTTCGTCTGCTAGATATAATTTTGGTAATGATATGCAGGTCCGAACAGTTTTGCGTTCAAGTAATGTCAGTGTCCGCAAGTGTTAGGTCAATTTCATTATTATAAAAGCAACGACTTTCGTGTGTTTGTTAATAAATGTTAGAACTCATGATTGCGACTCGTTTTCGATTTTAAAAATAAGGTCACCAGGTCACTGGACACCTTTTCTTTATGGCTGTATTTACTTTTGTTTAAAATAAATAGAGTGGACATTATTTTTTATATTTTTATGATAATTTCACTTTATTTCATTAAAAATAAATGTATGAAAATAGTGAGCTTTGAATTTTCATTTTTTATTTTTGTTTCAGATGTCAGTTTTTCGTTCAGAAATAAAAAAAAAATTAAACACATGCTAAGTTCGAAATTGAATATGAAAATAATATACGACAAATTAATATAGAGTACCCAATAGGAGCAACTTATAGAAAATAAAATGCAATGGAAAATGCTGATGGTAATTTTAAAAAGTAATTGAGTTACGAATTAAATTCAAGGGAATAAAAAACCAGTTGAGAAGGTTAGATTACATGGGAAATTTTAAAGTAGGTGTAATTATGATAGTTAGGATTATCAAAATTATAGTCGGTCTAAGCCGACTATAAATACCCTACACATATGTGTGGTTACCATTCAAAGTGATATATAGGTCACCAGGGTATACGAATCCTGAAAATAACTGCAAACATTCAATCGCTGAAGAATTTCCATTCATTTGATACCCATATTTACAAATGGGTAGGTGTACCGAATTTCGATTTTTTTTTTTTTGTGAACCACAAGTCTTTTCGCCGGAAAACATTATTACCATGTATTTGAGCATGATGTCAATATATATTTGCCCAAAAAGTTTACCTAAGCACGTATACATAAAAATTGATCTTTATATGTACATTTTATATGAGGTATTTGAACATAAGTGGTCGGATCATAGGTCACAATGGACCGATCTCGCCAATTTTTCGCACATACAGCGTAGGTATATTAGTAATCTAAGTTATAAGTTTCATTTATCTAGCTCTTCAATTTTAAAAGTAGTAGGGATTTCAACAGACAGACAGACAGACAGACAGACAGACAGACAGACGGACAGACAGACAGACATCGCTAATCGACTCAGGAGGTCATGCTGATCAAGAATATATATACTTTTCCATACCGGAGATGCTTCCTTCTGGGTGTTACAAACGGCGTACCAAACTGAATATACCCTTTCACTCTTAGTGTAGGGTATAAAAATTAATGCGATGAATGATGATGGACCAGGACTATGATGCGAAGGAGGTAATATAAAAAATTGAGAGATAGGGGTAAAGAAATGTCTTTTTGTTTGTTTCTGTTTTTATACCCTACACCTATGAGGTACAGGGTATATTAAGTTTGTGCAGATATTGTAACGCCCCTTAGGAGGCGTGTCCGGTATGGAAAAGTATATATATTCTTGATCAGCTTCACTACCCGAGTCCGTTTAGCCATGTCCGTCTGTCTGTCTGTCCGTTTTGCTGTCCGAATACAGAAAAACTTGAGAAATACTGATCAGAATGCGATGAAATTTCGTCTGAATATGAAATTTCCATTTGATATTCAGAAATTTCTATTTGAAATTAAGAAAATTTTCATTTGAAATTGAAAAATTTCCATTTGAAATTAAAAAATTTCCATTTGATATTCAGAAATTTCAATTGAAATTCAGAAACTTCAATTGAAATTCAGAAATTTCCATTTGAAATTCAGAAATTTTAATTTGAAATTCAGAAAATTTCCATTTGAAATTAAGAAAATTCTGAATTTCAAATGGATATTTATGAATTTCAAAAGGAAATATATGAATTTCAAATGAACATTTTTGAATTTCAAATGGAAACTTCTGAATTTTAAATGGAAATTTCTGAATTTCAAATGGAAATTTCTGAATTACAATTGATATCTTCTAAATTTCAATTGATGTCTTTTGAATTTCAAATGGAATTTCTGAATTTCAAGTGATGTCTTTTGAATTCCAAATGGAATTTCTGAATTTCAATAGATGTCTTTTGAATTTCAAATGGAATTTCTGAATTTCAATTAGTGTCTTTTGAATTTCAATAAATCTTTTCTGAATTACATTTGTAAATGGTGTAGAGGAGGCTTCAAATTCGTCATGCACTTCTAAAATAGCTTTAATGGAAGACATGCTCTTCTCAAATAGCTTTAATTGAAGACAGGTTTCAATCAATCTCATCCTTGTTAGACTCGGGTATGGATTTAGCAAGGCTGTTCAATTTCTCGCACTTCTCGGAAATTTTATCCCAATTGTTCGTAGAATCATCATAACGATTAAACGACGCGCAGCTGGAACACTTCCATTGAATTTCACCACCAGACTTATACAGTAAATCAATATGATCAAATCTAATTATATATAATTTAAATAATATCATATATAAGAAATATGATGATGATATATGATGTTGGTTTCGTTTCTTTGTCGGTGACGGTTGTTTTTGTTTAAGCGCATGCATTTGTGATTAGAACAGTGTTATTTAAAAATTAAAACAAAGTAATATAAATTTTATAAAGTGTAGTGTACATTGTTCTACATTATTGTTTAACAATTGATTTAACCAATAGTTAATGTGCAATTATACAACTTATTGTACACATTTTTTGTAATAATTGCATAAAATAATTCTGTTGCATGTAAATTGTTATTGTTATTTTATTTGTGTTTTCCAATTCTTCTCTGTGCTACAATTGTTTACGCTGATCTCTTGTTTTGTTGTTAGTGTGTTCAAAATCAATTGCATTAACCCCTGCGTACCTTTTAAGTTTTTTTTTAGCACGAAATACTTTACTTTGCGTCGATAGTTATACACTATGGATTTCTTATCAGTCGAAAACTTCGCTGCTTGCGCACTGAGGGACAATTGTAAAAGTCAGAACATTTTAAACTCAATGTTTTCCTGTTTTGGTCCCTGTGGTCAATTGTACCACGCTACATGTGCTAATATTTCCATTGGATGCACTGATTTTTATGTTCAGTGCACTCAGGTCTGCAGTGGTATTGTCCTTCTTGTGGACCTCTTTCTCCATCAGTTTTCTTTGTTAAAATAAAGAACTTTGGTGATAAACTTAATATTTTAAATTCCAATTACAATGAAATATTAAATTCGTTAATCGAATTCAGCTCAATAGTAGCAGACAGTGATACTGCACATTAGCCTGACATTATTGAACACTCTAAAAAATGATTGTAATATAATAATAATAATAATAGTTTGGCGCTACAGTTCTGTATAGAACTTCGGCCGAGCTCTCTCACCATTTTGAGCTGTGCGTGTTATATTTGTACTCAAAGTGGTGGGACCTACAGTTTATTGCCGAATCCGAACGGCGGGTGAGAGCTTTTTAATAGGCAATGATTTTACTCTCGTAGGTTTGCCATTTACTGACGAGAGGTAGCGCGGTATAGAAAAATGTTTCTATGAAAAGATGTTGTTAGCCCCAGTCCAGGCTTGAACCGGGGACCTTTCAGTTCGCAGTCCAACGCACTAACCACTGAGCTACCGCGGGTACTATTGTAATATTACTACTATAATATTAGCAGAGTAAATGAAAAGTCGGTGTATATTTATGAAACGTTAAAAACAGAATGAAAATTTTATTTTCTAGATATTTTCATATCAACAAACAAAACAATACAAACTAGATATTATAAATATGGTTCGCAACAAGTAGTAATACTAGATCCCCACTCGAACAATATTTATGAAAAAACTAAACCCATTAATTTAGAACAAAATAAATGCTTATCAGCTGGCACCGCTTTGGTAAGATGATCAGCAACCATTTTGTCGGTTCCAACACCAGAAAATTTGACAACGTTCAACTCCCTCTTTTCTCGAATGAAATGATGGCGAACATCTATATGCTTCGATCTCGCCAAGTACTTGTTCGTCGATGCTAACTGAATTGCGCTTTGATTGTCGCAATATACTTGCGTAGCTTCCTCCTTTGTATCAGGATTCAATTCTGCCTCCAGGCCTCGAATCCACAACACCTCCTGTGTGGTAGCCGACAACGCCATGTACTCGGCTTCGGTGGTGGATAGTGCAACAGTTGGTTGATGTTTCGTTGCCCATGATACCGCACCATTTTGTAGCATACATACGTACCCAATCAGAATCGGAAAATGCGAGGAAATTTTCGTTATCGCCTCTACCGAATTTCAACTTTACAGATATAGTACCCCTCAGATAACTTAGAATTCTCTTCACAGCTGACCAGTGCTCCTTCCCCGGATTGTTGTTGAATTTGCTGAGCTTGTTTACAGCGAAGCAAATGTAGGACGAGTTACTTGCGAAGCGAACATAAGACTTCCAATTGCTTGTTGATACGGCACTTTACACATATCGGCTTGATCCTCCTTTGTTTTCGGGCACATCTCTTTTGACAACTTAACATTTACGTCAATAGGCGTCGATATTGCATTGCAATCCAGCATTTTAAATTTCTTTAACACATCAGTGACATATGCTTCCTGATCCAAGTAGATGTTGTCCTCGTCGCGTGTGATGCGTATTCCTAAGCACTGCTTTGCATCCCCCAAAAAAATCATTTGGAATTCATCCATCAACTTCTTCTTCAGATCTTCTCGATAATTGAAATCATTGCTAAATATGAGAATATCGACAACATATATAGCAACGAACGTCATCTTACGGTTGCAGCGACGGTAGTAAATGCACGAATCTACCTTAGATCTCTTCAATCCGCATTTCTTGCTTTAAACCGTAGATTGCTTTCTTCAATTTCAGAACTTGACCAGGTTTACCAATTATACCCTCAGGCTTTTCTACGTAAATCTCTTCGCTGAGATCGCCTTGAAGAAACGCGGTAACTGCATCCATTTGCTGTATCTGCAGGTTGTACTTTGCCGCCAATGCCATAAGATATCTAATTGATGAATAGCGTACCACTGGCGAATACGTTTCATCGTAGTCGATGCCTTTCTTCTGCGTAAAACCTTTTACGACTAATCGAGCCTTGTAGCGTATCTCGTTGTCCTGCTCCTTTTTAATCTTGAACACCCATTTTGTCTTGATTACATTGACTCCAGAAGGCTTGTCCACACTCTCCCATGTGTCATTTGCTATCAGCGAACTAATTTCCGAATTCATTGCATTGATCCATTTGTCCTTGTCACTTCTAGACGTAGCATCACTAACGGTAATAGGATCGTCCACGAGACTACTTGTTCAGCGCAATAGACAACTTTGTCTTTATTTGCCAATCTTTCGCTTCTGCGCAAAGCCACAGGTTCATCATGAACTTCAACAGTGATGACGTCAGCACCAGACTGCTCGACAGGTTCCACTTCATGATCATTCTCTAGCAAAGATGAACATGACTCAAAATCGCTTATGACGTCTGCGCTATCCTGCTGTCGCGAGCCTAATATTTCTGCGCTCGCTTGTTTTTGTGCTTCAGCCCCCACTACAATGGTATATGTTGGACACATCTTCTCAACGAAATTGTTGTCTTTTTGAGAGTAGTGGAACTCATTCTCATGGAAAATTACATCTCGACTTATAAAGACTTCTTTTCTGGCCAAACTGTAGACAAGGAAACCTTTCGACGTGGTCGAATACCCAACAAAAATACATTTTTCAGACTTTGGGTCAAGTTTGCGACGCTTTTGTTTTGCAATATGAGCCATTGCTGTACAGCCAAATAAAATGACTTACGTTTGGTTTGCGTCCAGACCACAACTCTTCCGGCGTCTTTTCTAGCTTCTTGTGCGGCGATCGGTTGATGATGTAACTTGTACAATAAACTGCTTCCGCCCAGAAAACTTTCGGTAAATTTGCGTCACTCATCATAGAACGTGCTTTCTCAAGGATATTTCGATTCATTCTATCAGCCAACCCATTTTGCTCAGGGGTGTCCGGCACTGAGGTTTGATGAACGATTCCGCAACTCTTCAGCTCCTGCTGCATTGCGCGATTGATGTATTCTCCTCCATTATCCGTATGAAGTATCTTAATCTTGGCACACTGTTGGTTTTCTACTTCAGATTTGAATTCTCGGAAACATCCCAGTACCGCATCTTTCGACTTCAAGAAATAAATATAAACTTTTCTCGAAAAGTCATCGATGAAAGTGACAAAGTATAAACTTCCAGCAATAGACTTAACCTCCATCGGACCGCACACATCCGAATGTATGATGTCCAAAACCTTGGACGACCTTGACCCTTGCGATGGAAAACTGCTTCGATGCTGCTTACCTTCTGCGCAGCTAATGCATGTTGGCGTCTGCTCCAACTTGAAACTCACGCCTGTCACGTAACCTTTGACCAACAGCTTCATGTTCTCAGGACCCAAGTGTCCGTAGCGACGATGCCATAAGTCAAAATCATTACCTCTAGCAACGTATGCGTTTTGTTGTTCCGCTAGGTTCAATTTATACAAGCCATTCTTTGTACATGCTGTGGCAATAATCTGCTTTCTATCGTTCAGAATTTTGCAACCAGTCTTGTCAAAAATGACGCTGTTATTACGATCAATAATTTTCTTAATCGACAGCAAATTGACTCTCAGCTCCGGAACGTGCAGAACGTCGTGTACCTTCACACTCTCTGCGCCTCTTGATGTAGTAACCATCAATGAAATGTCACCCTTTCCAACGACTCTCATTGCAATGTTGTCTGCGGTTTTGATCTCTCCACTACATGTTTTGATGTCAGGAAAATTATACTCGTTCGCCGTCATATGGTCCGTTGCGCCACTATCGATGTACCAATCACATGTTTTTGCAACTGCGCTATATGCAGAAAACATTGAACTGCCGCTGTGATGCTTTTTGTCCTTCTTCTTTGATGGACAATCTGCTGCAAAGTGACCTATTCCATCACAGTTGAAACAACGCACTTCTTTCTTAACACTTTCGTTTCTCTGGAACTTCTTGCCACGATACTTGCTACCATTCTTCGTTACTAACGCAGCATTCGACGTTGAACTTTCGACGCATACATCTTGCAATAATTTCATCTTTATGCTATCTGCTGATATCGGTTTTCTGCTGCAACCGATGCTCATAATCATAGGTTTGTATGTGTCAGGCAACCCTTTGTGCAGCAAACTCCCAAGCCATTCATCATTGACATGGAACCCAATGTCGTTCAACTTTTGGCTCGTTGACACGATCTGGCTCACGTAGTCCTCGACTGATGAGCACTTGTCCAGTTGCACTGAACACAACCTCTGCAATAGCCCAATCCTGCGAACCAAACCAGAATCTTGATAAAGGCTCTTCAGAGTCATCCATACATCCCTCGCTGTTCTTGTCTCCTTGACATGAACATAAATACTTTTGTCCAACGCCAATATGATTTTACACCTCGTAGTGTTATCCCTCGTAGCATCCATGACAACATTTGCGGCGCTCGCTACGCCCGCTGCATCAACAGCTCCTCCAGAAGATCCATTGATTACGCCTGTGGCATTTCCAACGACGCCAGTAGCATTGATAGCCATGGGTTCGATGCAGCTCCATGCCCCATCCAGTTCCAACTGTGTCTTCATTGCAAAGCTCCATGTCGACCAATTCGCCGATCCAACCAACTTTTCCATCTGGTTCATACTCGTTACTGCATTCATTTTTCCGCGCACTAAATCACGATTTTAATTTAAAACTATTATCTATTATTCGCGACTTAAGCTATGGCGGGCCCATAACCTATTAGCAGAGTAAATGAAAAGTCGGTGTATATTTATGAAACGTTAAAAACAGAATGAAAATTTTATTTTCTAGATATTTTCATATCAACAAACAAAACAATACGAACTAGATATTATAAATATGGTTCGCAACAAGTAGTAATACTAGATATAATTGTAGTAAATTTTACGCTTTTTTTGGTGATATGTTAAAATAAGTATTGCAAAAACAGCTGCAGAGCGTGTTCTTGAAATGTACTCCATAAGTAGTGTGTTTTTTTAATAATTTTATGAAATTCGCGTAATTTTTGTCGCTACTTTCGTGGAAATTTAACAAAACGTTGAAAGTAGCGTGTTTTTTCGCTGTTAATCATGTATGAACGTTAGGAGATACACATTTTGTCATTCGATAAAATGTTCTTAAATGGTACAGACAATAAGATTAATAGAAATGAATCAAGTTTTATTTTGTTTCGTGTTTTATTATGTACTGCAAAGTAAATGGATCTAACGCAACTTTCCACAATTATTGGCCACATTGAGTTGTGGAAATGTTCCGAAATGTGTGCAAGTGTTCCGTAAACATGCTGAAGTGGCCATGTGACATGTGACTCCGCTGGACATTTAGCATGTCCCCGAATATGTAAAAAAACATAAATTAGCAGTTACGTTTCATTTATTTTGCAATACTTAATAAAAGTAAAGTATCAATATCGATTATCATGCTAAGAATAGCTATGAAAATCGACCAATTTATAAATTACCTTTCACTCATTCACTGAAAACAGTGATGAGTTTTTTTCGAGTACCAAAAAAATACCTAATGAATGGCTTTTTGTTTCATTTTCTAGCGAGATATAACGCTATATAAATAGTTTTTATTTTACGCACTTTTAGCGTGATTTTTTTCAATTTCATTGTGAAGGGATTTTACTATTATAATTGTAGGTAATCTATTGCCAACTATAATAGTAGTAAATTCCCACAATTTCATATCTCGGTTGATGCCTGACACGACAACAGAAAATATTTCCAATTTTATAAAAACGAATATACTAGTGCCAATATCCATTGGCACTTACTTACTTATCTTGTAAAAAAATCGGAAACAGGCCATTTTATGCATCTTTTTCTTTATGAATTGCTGAAGAACATGCTGCGGTCGTTATCAGTTCAAATCTTTGGACTGATAACATTCTTGTTTCCGAGTTCAAAACCAAAAGAAACAATAGACCAACTAAAACAGTCCACCAAAATCCAAAAAACTCAAGCGTATCTCCCTTTACTAACAAAACGTGAGGGGATTGCGTTCAAAGATTCGGGATCTCTTTTTATCTACTCAGAATTTCGCTAACGATATCATCGCGCTAACTGAAACATGGCTAAATAAGAGCCTTTCAAACGTTGAATTATTTGATTATTCATTCAATGTTTTTAGAAAAGATAGATTTGACATCGAAAAATCTCCAGTCGGTGGTGGTATATTAATAGCAATAAGGAACAATTTAATAAGTTTAATTAGGTGATTTTAATTTACCAGATTTAATATGGAATAACTCTGACGACGACACATATTTCTGTGAGTCTAACTTTAAATCTCGCCAAAACAGATTTTTGTTGACACTATATCATCTGACTTACAACAAGTAAGTTATATTACTAATTGTCTGGAACGACATCTTGACTTAGTATTTACTACAGATAGTAACAATGTTGTAGTTACGAATTCGACGAATGTTCTAATGGACATTGATGCATATCATCCGCCTCTAACAATATTTTATCAATCTGATAGAGCAAATATCATTAATATTAAATCTGCAGACAAGTCTTATGAATTTAATTTTAAAAGAGCCAACTTTTCATTGTTAAATGAGTTGTTGTCTGCTAAAATTGATTTAGTATCAGACAATATTAATGATAATGAACTTGATGTTGCCATAAACAATTTCTACCATGAACTCTTTTCCTGCAAGTTCTTTAAGATCTCATCGTATCCCTGGTACACTAAGGATTTGAAGATGCTACGTAACTCTAGTAATAGAGCATGAAATATATATGTCAGCAGTCAAGACCCAAGTGACCTAGAAACATACAACAAAATGTTTCTGGAATTCCAGTCCAAATCTAAAATTCTTTACACTGAGTATATTGATGAAATGAAGAAACAAATTTTATCAGCTGCAAAGAAGTTCTGGGGTTTCATCAATACTAAAAAAGAGCAATGGTTTTCCTGCTTCTTTTAAAAATAATGATGAATTCACTAGCAACCCTAATGTCATATGTGGCCTATTTGCCAGCCTGTTTAAACAATCATTCTCTAATGATTCTTTTATAACCGATGTTAATTATTTCGATTACATGCATTCTGCTCCTAAAACTTCATTAGTCTCTATATCATTTTCTCCGGAGCAGATTTTGCAATATATTTCGACGATTGATGATGATTTTAGTTCTGGACCAGACGGTATCCCGGCAACAGTTATAAAGAAATGTGGTACTTCGTTATGTAAACCGGATTTGTAACCGGAAGATCCCCAGTATCTAATCTATTAGACTTCACTTCATTTGCAATAAGTTCATTAGAATCAGGAAAACAAGTCGAATGCATTTACACAGATTTCAGTAAAGCTTTCGATAAACTTCCCCATAACTTAATTTTATTCAAACTTAAGGTACTGGGATTTCCCGAATTCTTTGTTATTTATCTGATCGGTCATATCAAATACATTTCAGAAATAATTTATTTTCACCATTTATTGCAACATCTGGGGACCCCAGGGTAGTCATCTTGGTCCACTGTTATTTATACTGGCTATTAATGATGTGATATACAACATTAAGTACTCGCATTTATTAATTTTTGCCGATGATATGAAAATATACAAATCAATAAATGACGATAAGGATGTTCATATACTTCAGTCAAATTTAAAATCATTTGCAACGTGGTGTTGTAAGAATAACTCGATTCTTAATCCAGAAAATTGTCAAGCCATGATATTTTCTCGCAAAAGATATAAACTGGAATACAACTATTTACTAAAAGAGAAAATTTTAAATCGGGTGCACGTGGTGAAAGATCTTGGTGTGTTTGTCGATACAAATTTATCGTTTAATTTACATATTGAAAATATATGTAAAAAAAGCCTCATCATTATTTAATTTCATCAAACGATGGGCTAAAGAATTTTATAGTCCCCTTACTACTTTGACTCTATATTGCACTCTAGTTCGTTCACAATTGGAATATGCAAGTCAAGTATGGTCTCCTTTTTACAAGGTACATAATGACCGAATCGAAAGGATACAGAAAAACTTCGTACGATTCGCTCTTAAGGGTTTAAATTGGATGGATAACTTAAATCTTCCTCCATACGTAGAACGTCTGAAACTACTAAATTTAAAGACTCATGACGAGCGCAGACAGATTGCCGATATCATTTACATACATCAATTAATTGCGGGTAGACTTGATTCACCCGACCTTCTTAACTATATTAGTTTTAACCATAATCGTAGAAGTAGCAAACATCATGATGTTCTTTTTTATGTACCTTATAGTAGAACTAATTATGTTGCTGCTTCACCCTTCAATCGAATGTGTAATTTAGTTAATAATTGTCCACAGTATAATATAAATCTGTCAAAAAATCAACTCAAATGTAGACTAAAACTAAAATGTAAAAGCTATAATATAACAAATGCATGTGTTGTTCACAAACTAATTTAGTGGGTAAATATTTTCCAGCATTATACTGTGAAAGTGCAAGCTAGCTGTATTAGCTAAAAACTCGATTATAATATAATTATATCAAACCATATATAATCATATATGACATATAGGAAGCCATATGTAATCAGATATTTAATCATATATAAATAGTTAAAGATGCATATATGATTGGATATTGTTCTTTCTACTCATTGTGATCTCATACAGTGGTGCCCAACCAACCAGTAGCTCCTTCCGCCATTCTCGCCCACAACAAAAGCTTCTTGCACACGAAAAAAAAAGTTCATACTATTTATGAATTTGTTCATCAATTTTATAAATTTTTCATTATTACTCAACCAATGAACACATTTATCTAATTAATGAATCGTTCATAAAACCGTAATGAAAAAGTTCATAATATTGATGAACGCTTCCATAATATTTATGAAAAATTCATGGTATTTATGAACTTTAAACTATTTAAAAATAAAAAAATAAAAAAAAATTATTTTCTTGTATTATTTTTTTTTTTTATTTTATTATATTACTTTTTTATTTTATTTTATTCTTTTAATTTATTTATTTTTTTAATTACTTACATTTTATTTTATATCTACTCTTGCTGCCTATTGCTGATGCAAAAAATTAATATGAATACCTCAATGAACGCATTTCATAACAATTATAAACGCGTTTATTATATCAATTTCGTTCAAATTGTGCGATTCGTATATACGAAGAATAATTTTTTTCTGTGTGGTTTGCAGAACGACGGACTCGCGTTTCTTTGGTCCAAATGTGTTTGGTTATATCTTTTTTTGTCCACTTGTCTTTTCGTAAATCGAATCCAAATCGAATACTTTTGCAAACATATGCGAATCAAATAACACAATGTAGAAGCTCGCGAATTTTCGCGAAAATACAGCAAACCATATCTGTGGCTGTTGCTTTACAATAAGTAGTTTATACTGAGTACGGTATTGCTGATGGTATCGCTGCAAGTTTGTTAGTCCTCAACCTTTGCAATTCTTACTACAATTTCTGTTGCAATGGTGGTAGGAAAAAGTAGATTTTGTTTGGAAGAACGGTGATCTTAAAAAGACTGTGGGAAAACTATTTCCAGCAGACACTTCTAAAATAGAGTATATTTTGTATTTTTGCTGCTAAAAACACTTAGTTAAATAAAATAATAAAATGATAATTTTTCTGAATTTTCTGGAGATGAAATATATTTTTTATGAAAAAAAAAAATATTTTTGTTAACATTTTTATTTCCAAAATGCTGAATGTATGCACATTTATTAGATACTGGATTCCGTCGCACATTGGGAAAAAACGACATACAACGCGCGCATGAAATTTATTTTGCTCTAAAACACTGGAAAACGCTTCTAAAATTCTGAAATTATGGTACTAATAGTAGAACTTAACGGGGAATATATAATTGTAATTTTTTTTTTTTTTTTGGTAACTTATGGTATTTACAAGTTGTAGTGCGTCAAATGTGCAATAAAAAGTAGAATATTGGGTTGCCCCGAAAAATTGAAAAGTATTTAATTTTCAAAACCTTTACACTGATTTACTATTATCCTGTGGAGAAGCTGTTCTTTGCAATTTCTTGAGATTTTTGTTTTATTTCATATAATATTTTTCTTCAAATTTACTGCTATAAATCAATTATAAAAGTGTAATAATTATGTCAAGAATATTAAAGGATAATTAAATAATGTTAAGGATTTAAAGTCAAATTTTTTTGTGTTTTTAATTCGCAAAACTCATTTTCTAAAATAATTGTTAAAACGATGACATATCTTAGCATTTTTGGCCACAAACGCCTACTAATACAAAAATGTGCACAAGATAATTTTTTTTTTTAATATTCACTTTTTTTTGTTGCCGATTATATATATATATATATATATATATATATATATATATATATATATATATATATATATATGTAGGTTTTCCCTCAAATAATAATAAAGTTCTTCTCGTTGTTTTATTTAATGAAGTATTTATTTTAAAAATAGTTAGTTTAATTTATTTACAGTTTTAAATAATATTTTTAAGTTAAGTTTTATATTAATTCTTCACAATGTCGGTCTGTTTCGTCCGCGTCACAATTCTGTCGTCCGTTTTCTGTCTAGCTTTAATTTTAATAGATGCTTCGTCAAGTTTTTGTTTGTTCTTCGTCCGTTCGTTCAATTTCGTCGCCTACTAGGTCTAAATTCAAAAGTATGTCCGTTAATTACTAAATAATGTCTTTTCAAATCCCACATTCGGCCATCCTGCGGCGCATTCGACCCGAATGTGTAGTGCTGTTTCTCTTTCACATTCTGCGTTACGATGTTCGACAATATAGTGCTTTCCACATATTCTGTCTTTCCCTCAGTGTAGCGACCATGGTTACGATTTTTAACGAAGTTACACGATCTAAAATACGTTGATTTCTGTTTCGGTCCAGAGCCGAAATGAATAGGTTTCATGGGCTCTGTAGATGATATGTCGTACTTTCTCCAGTCTTTCTTAGGATTTTCCTTTCCGATTTGAACAAATACTTCTCTTTCGCGATGCTCCAAGTCATTCTTAAGCTTGAGACATGAGATTCGACTTATATCGTCCACTTGCTTCCTCTTTTCTTGTAGACATCTATAATCTATGTTGTTTCTGTTTATATTCATCTCTCTGCATTCACGTACTGATTCGACATGCCCTTGTTTCTCGTTGTTTACTTCTGTTTCTATTTTATTTTGCGGTTTTATAATAAATTTCGCGCCATCAGCACTAATTTGCATATTAACCTGAGTCAGAATATCGTTTCCTATTACAGCGGGATACGAAATATCGTTCTCTCTTGCCACGTGAAAGTTTATCTCCAATATAATTCCATCGACTTCGACCGGTATTGTAAAGTTTCCAAGTGTATTTATCTCCATCTGACCAATTCCAATCAAACTCTTTATTTTCGGATTTAAAACAACGTTACCCAGCTTCTTAAAAATATCGTGCCTTATCACACAGATATCACTGCCAGTATCAATTAAAGTTGATATTTTAGAATTCTTAATTTGTATTATTTTAAAAATACGATTACATTTCGACATCTGAATGGCATCTACTTTTTCAGTCGACACATGTACGTTTCTTCCATCATTTTTCATATTGTCTTCTCTAGGTTGTGATTTACATTCAAATGAACGATGCCCTGTCTGGCGACATTTGAAACACTTGTAGTCTGCTGCTGGACAATCTCTGGCAATATGATTTTTACCTCCACATTTAAAACATCTTTTCTCACTTTCTGGTCGATCTTGCTGAACGTTTTGTCCAGGTATAGTTTTCTGCGCTGCTGTTGGCTGATTACCTCTCGAGTTTGATGACTGCGGAGTTTGGTATCGAACCTTTTCATACACATTCAAGTTTTCTTTTAGCTCATCTAACGTACGCGATTGGTACAAAATACCTTTATTTAGCCTTGAATCAGGGATGCCATCGATAAAATATTCGATTAGGCTCTCATCGTCTAAATCAACAGAGCTTCCAATCTCTAGCAAACTATACAGATACTCTCTGAACGTTTCCATTGGCTTCTTGCGTCGATTGCGCAGCAATCTGTGTACTTCAATTGCTGATAGTCTGGTGCCAAATTCCTTCTTAAGCGATGCTTTGAGTGATGGCCAATCTTTAATTTTAGTTTGGCTTCTGACAAAAATCTTGGCTGCTCCATTCAGCAGTTGCTTCGCATAAATATACATCTGCAGCTCATTCCATCGTACAGTAAGCGCATTATCCTCAAATTCCTGCAGCCACTGTGAAACATCCGGATGTCCTGAACCCGAGAATGAGGATAGCGAATCTTGAATATCTCTCAACGTAAAGGTAGACCGCTCTACTATCACGTTACGCGCTGCCACTGAATCTGCGTCATCATACTGCGACTCATTTTCATCTTCTCTCGTCAGACCTAAGTGGTTAAGCAATCTATCTTGCAGTTCTGCTTTACGTCCTGTCAACAATAACCCCGCCTCCTCTAACTTCTCTTTCAAACCATACACAGTCAATGCTAAAACCTCAGTCAAGTCCATTTCGAATAACAATTTGTTTTATTTTATAATATAATTAGTAATATAATTTAATAGTATATTTTGTTTAATAATTTAGTGATTAAGAAACTATCAAAATTAATTTAGTTAAATTCAATTTAATTGTACATAAATTAAAAGGTATTATAATTTAAAAATTTTCTCAATAACTCCACAGCTCACCAACGCCCCTGCTCAAACACGCCACTGTCATCAATTCATGCGGTGCATACACTCTGCTACGTTTGCGATATTTTCTCTGCTTTCTTTATTTCTGCTTCTAATTTTTCGTTCTGCTGTTCTCTGCGACTGCGCTGTCGATTGCGTTGCTTGATGGCTTTGCTATAATCGGAGGCGCATGCGTTCTTGCTGTTTTAAACTTGTTGCGTTTTCTTTTTCTTCAATCGCCGTTGTTATAATTGTCAAATATTTGTTTATTCGTTAAAATTTTAATTTAATTCACTGGTTTTGTTTTAAACTCTTTTCACAATGTTTCATCTGTTGTAATTTTTGTTGCTTTTATGTTTAAAATTTGTTGTTCAATATTTTCTAAACATTTTAACTGCTCTCTTTATTCATTGTTTAACATTCAACGATTTAAATCACTTTTTTTCTGAATGTCGATTAATATTTTAACACTTCTACTGCTGATTGTTGTTATAAGTTTCACTGTTGATTTTTTCTTATGTTATTAAATTTGCAATTTTGCTTTTATAGCTCAATGTTGTAAATTGTCTCACAGCTAGTTGTTTGATTTCTATAACTTTATTCTTGTCACTGATTGTTATTGTTTATTTATGTTGTTTTCACTTCTTTTTGTTCGCTTGATTTTATTTAACTTTGCGCTTTTTACTTTTTCTCTATGCTTTCGCTAGACTTTTTAATTTGTAGTTTCGTAGTTAATGCTACATTCTACTGTTTTAAACATTTATAATTTATTAACTTTTAATTAACTGATATTTTATTCCTTCTCACTGTTTATTAGCTATATCCTTTTATTAAAATGTTGTTTATCTTCTCCGTATTGTTCTTCACTGTGCAATACTTGTGTACTGTTTTTTTTTTAAACTTCTTTAATTTTTCTTCAATGTTCTTCACAACTTCACTGTTCTCTTTGAATGCTTTTGTTTTCTTCACTGTTCTTCACTATTCTCTTATTTTTCTTCACTATATTTGCGCAATTCTTTAATTGTTCTTCACTGCCTCACGGTTTTAGCAAGCTGCTTTCTTAATTTTTTGTTTTTTACATCATTGTTTTTAGCAAACTATTTTTCATTAACTTCACTGTTCTTTACACCATCGCCATATTTTGCAAACTATTTTCTTCTCTAACTTCACTGTTCTTCACGACTTCTTTTGACTGCGCTTATTCTCTTCCTTCGATGCTTCACGTGTTACGTTTTCGCAATTTTTCTCTGTTTCTTCTCGGCTTTTGTAAGCTTTCCTCTCGTTCTAGTTTTCCCTTGTAGTATGTTTGTCCTTCACTAACTTTACTGTTCTTCTCGACTTCACTTTATTTAGCAAACTTCACTATTTCTTTCTTGAATGTAATGTTGTTCCTCCTTCGTTTTTCGCAAGTTAATATTACTCCTCGATGTTTATTGCTTTCGTTCTATTCTAGTCTTTATTTGTAGTTTCATTTGTAGTTTTGTAGTTGATGCCACTTTTACAATGATGCCGCAACGCTCTGTAGTTGGTACAGTTAGCGAATAATTTGTAGTTGATGCTACTTTATTGTTTTATGTCTTGTTATCAAATTTTTCAAAATTATATATAACTTTTCACTATTTCTTTAAATTTTCTTTGTGCTCTAAACTTTTCCATGCACTTCACTTTTCTAAATTTTTGGCTTTTGTCTATGTCCATTCCGGCTGAGCCCCCAAATTTGTAGGTTTTCCCTCAAATAATAATAAAGTTCTTCTCGTTTTATATTAATTCTTCACAATGTCGGTCTGTTTCGTCCGCGTCACAATTCAACTCTGTCGTCCGTTTTCTGTCTAGCTTTAATTTTAATAGATGCTTCGTCAAGTTATTGTTTGTTCTTCGTCCGTTCGTTCAATTTCGTCGCCTACTAGGTCTAAATTCAAAAGTATGTCCGTTAATTACTAAATAATGTCAGTCCGTCTTTTCAAATCCCACATATATATATATATATATATATATATATATATATATATATATATATATATATATATATATATATATATATATATATATATATATATATTTGGCATTTTATCTATTTTGTTACCAATATCAACAGATATGTATATATATATATCTGTTGATATTGGTAACAAAAAAAATTTATTATATAGATAAAATGCCAAATGTGATCATACATATATAAACTCTCAAAATGCAACCTACGCGATCTCTTTTTCGCGTTCAAAAAAATCTAGAAAAATTACAGAAAAAGTTTTTTCAAACCGTGTTACGATTGGGGACCCTAGGGTACATACATATGAATTAAAATGCAAGTAATTTGTTTATTTTTTTTTTGATAGTTTAATCGGAATTCAACATAGTGTTACTAATTGGTCCAAATCGATTCAGAGTTGTAAAAATTGGCGCCCTTTGGTGGTGAAATTCGGAAATAATTTTTAATCTACGATAACCGGCTTCCTACAAAGAGTCCCTGCATAAAATTTCATGTTTATCTGATCTGTGGTTACAGAGATTTGGATTTAGGGTGATTCTGGTGATATAATTTGTAACTAATATTATACAGTTTTGGCACATTGATATTTAATACATCGTCAACGACCTTAAATTTTTATTTATTTAAATTTAATTTAATGTCTTAAATTTTGTCCAGATCGGCTGGATGGTTACAGAGATATAGACATTTATTTAGGGCCCCTAACAATAGAATTGCGAATTAAAATATAACCTATTATTCCATCCAGATCCTACCGAATCAGTGGTAAAAATTTGAATAAAATCTGATCAGCCGTTTAGACGGAGAAGCTGAACAAACAAACAAACTAACAAAGAGATTTATTATATTCCAATATATTCTCATACACTTTCAGTAATTAACATAGAATTAAATGTCAAAAATTAGGCAAAGTTTTTAATGTCAAAAATTATTCGTCGAAAATTTGGCAATCATTTCTTAAAATATCGACATTGTGTAAAATTGTGTTAATTAGCAATCAGCGATGAAAGAATTTCGGGTAATCGTAATAAACCTATTTATAAAAGAAAAAATGCAGGCAGCATTTTTAAGGAGTTAAAAAATGCATGGTGTAAAACGTGATTTTATATGCAGAACCATACCAAGATATAAGGAGACCTCTTCTACTATTGACCGTAAAATATCTGGTCGAAATCATTCGGTAAGAACTAAATCTGTGATTAAGATTGTCAAAGAGAGAATTAGACGAAATCCTCAACGAACAATAAGAACTCTGGCTTCTGACCTAAAAATTTCAAGAGGAACTGCCCATAACATTCTTAAATTGGACCTAGGATACAAAGCTTACAAGAAACGCAAAGTTCATGGAGCTTCCGAAACATCCATGATAAAACGACGGGAAAGAGCGTCTCACATTATTTTCAGATTCTTTTACCTAATTTCAACATTTTGTACGGAGATGATTACTATGTTTTTCAACAAGACGGTGCTCCTGCACATACAGCTAAGCTCTCCTAAGCTCTCCGGATTTGAATCCATTAACTTTTTTGTTTGGTCATACATGATGTCAAAAATAAACAATTACAAATTCAAAAATTTTGATTTGTGGAAGTTATTAAACGAATATGGGATGAAATGCCAATGGATGCCTTTCGTGCTCCCTGCAACGAATTTGAAAAACGATTGAAGCTGGTGAAGAAATTTAAAGGATCTGTGATTCCAAAGCTGTTTTTATAAATAATATCAATAAATATAGTTTTACTTCCTAATAAAAATAAATATTATACAATGAACGATTGGCGAGTTATAAACATTTAAAAGTGTATTAGAATATATTGGACACGGTCTATATACACACATTCATAGTACAAAAAAGTCATTTTTGAAAAATAGTATACATTTTAAAACAAAAAGGCCCAATTTCGCGCAGATACGCGCAGCAATGATTGGTATCATTGGATTCAGTATGGATCATATATTTTGAAAAAAAAAGATTGATGTTGAATCCTCGTGAATCTAAACAAAATACAGACTATTGAAAATACTTTTTTTTTTGTTTTTTTTTACCTAAAATACCCAATTTTAATTAAATATTACGTTTCATGTAATGAGGCCATACTTAGTACACAAATTGTAGCTTTGATTTATGAAAAAATATTATTTGATTTCATGAGTATTTATGAATTTTATGATGATTTTCGTAGAGCCTTTAATATGTTGCAATAAAATTTTAAAAAAAATCTTAAAAAATCACCAACTTTAGACAGCAACAACAAAGAGACAGATTGGACGATTGTCATAAAATTACTGTTGTTATATCACTTATATGTTCTTATTCAAATAAAAGAATAAAAAATACGATTCCCGTAAGTTTTTGTTGCTTGCAAATGCGCGCGTTTTGTACTATTTTTTCCCAATGTGCGTCGTCGCAGAGTTCTACAAAAAAACTTCAACATCGTAAGATGTGTACTGTGGTGAAAACTTTAAGTGCATTTTAATTAAGGTAAGTGCATTATATTCACAAATTCATACATTGCACGCGGACGGACACACATGTATAGTAAAAGTATGCGCATCTAGCCTAAAAAACAATACATTTTGATTAAAATCAAAAAATAAAATTATATAAAGGGTTAATTTCTGAATAAATATCTTTGATAATATGAACGACAGGAGTTAGATTTTTATTCAAGAATGTAGCTGCTAAAGTCTACTTGTAGAAAACGTGGTTTAATAAAAGTATTGATGACTTTAAACTTAATTATTTATGGTTTACTAAAATCTTAAAATATTTTAGACTAAATTTTCACGAAAATTGTATTTTGAATTGTAATATCTCTTCAACTTTAGAAGTTAGCTGATTGATTTTCTTTTTGTTTGGTAAATATTTGTATACACTTTAATATATGTAAGGACAACGTAAGGATATAATACTTATTAAAGGACTATTTAAAAAAAAAAAAAAAAAAACAATTTTACCGCTTTTGTTACTACTTATTATGAACTATAATGGTGGACAAATTATGTAAAACTTTTACAAGTATTTTTTAGTCGAAAAACTTAATAGTTTAAGCAAATAAAATTTACTTTCAACTTATTATTGAAAAAATCAAAAAACCCCAAAAAATTATTAAACCGTGCTATTTATATTTAATAAAATGTGCCAACGACTTTTTATTTATTGTGATCTTAAAA
The DNA here is from genome assembly GCA_951804985.1 of Dryomyza anilis. Classification (NCBI taxonomy): domain Eukaryota; kingdom Metazoa; phylum Arthropoda; class Insecta; order Diptera; family Dryomyzidae; genus Dryomyza; species Dryomyza anilis. Next base: position 58,538,228 of record OX638130.1, on the reverse strand, counting down.
TACTCGGGAGGGATATCCGAAACATGTTTTTTAATAATTTGGGGTGTGCATCAACTTTTGGGTTGATAGTCTTAGGCAGGAGTGCATAATTTTACTATACACTAATAAAACGATAATTAAAAATATAAGTGTGGGATATCATTTTAAAGAAAATTGTTTGTGCTATAATACAAAAATGTTATCCCTAACTCGTTTGAAAAATTTCGACCGTTAAAATTACTATAGTAAAACAAAGTCTACATTTTACGTGTTTGGCAAGCCATTATTTCAGAAAGAGATTTTAAATTAAATAAAAAGAGAAAACTGAGTGATATCTTTTTATACTTGGAGTAATAATAATTTTATTGAAAATAGTCGTTAAAAGTTACAAAATGTTCTTTAAGCAACATCACAGGATCACTTTTTTTTTGTTTTAAAAGCTTCTTCCCAGTTTTAAAGGTCGTAGTTTCAGAAAATCGACCCGGAGAAAAAGAAAAAATCCTTCTAGATTTTTCATACAAATTTGAATCAGTCTAATACACACATTTAAAATATTTTTTCTTTCTTATATATAGGTTCATACCAACTATATATAGTTATACATAATTGGAGAGACAAATTACGGATCTGATCATATATGATATCATATCTGATTATATATAACCATTTTTTCACGAGATGTGGTAACAATTGAATGGTTTGGTAAAAAAAAAGGGTTGTCCATTTTTCACTTTGCTGGAAAATCATTAAAAATTGTTTAAAAGTGCCAATTTTACGATTTTTAATTCAAACGGCGCGAAATATATGTCATCAAAAACTCAATTTTGAAAGCATGTGGACTTGACCCTTTTTGCATCAAACCCTTCAATTGTTTCCTAACTTCTTAAACAAATTATTTTTTTCTGAAGATTTTTCGTTCAATAAATATTTTATGTAGCTCTGTTTACCTCATTTTACTAAATAATATATTTTGTATTTAATAAACATTTGAAAAATAATGTAGGCAGATAAAAAAATCTTCAGAGCAGTGGACTAATTTTACCGTTGACTACCAATGTACAAGTTTTTATAGGGTGGCGATGGCAGAGGGGGATATTTTGAAATATTTTAATATTAAGTTCCCTTAATGCAAACCAACAATCAAAAAAAATATCATATAATTGCAATAAATGCAATAATCATATGCATATCGCAGCACTTTGTATCGTGAGAACCACCATGTCTGGGTCGTAACTCACACGTTGGACGTATGAGTCCATGTGGTAGAATGTTAAGCGTTAATGTCTCTCTGTCCCTCTGTTTGTCTGTTGAAATCACAATTACAGAAACTTAAAAGAGCTAGATCAATGAAATTTAGATTACTTATATATCTAAGCTGTCTGAACCAGATTGATTGGATTGATCGCTTTATTGTGACCTGAGAACCGACCTCTTATGTTCAAATACCTCATATAAAACGTACATATACAAAGGAATTTTAGTTTTTACGGTCTTAAGTGAACTTTCTTGGTCAAATATATTATTACGAAAATTCAGTCTACGGAAAACTGTTCTACGAGTTCGTATCTCTGGATTGTGTACCAAATAAAAACACTTATTGTGTTTTTATTTTGTACACAATCCAGAGATACGAACTCGGTTTTAACTAGTATTATTTAAACTAGTATTAATTAACATTATTTATTTAAATAACAACTTAAAGATATAATCACTTACACCACCTGCTAAATTTCTACAATTTAGCGTAACAATGTTCACTCACGAGACGCACTAGTTCACTATCAAATCACAACTGAAGAGCTCTGTCTCAGATGCGGCGCTCTTTAATACTGCATGCATCAGTTCGACACGTTTCGACAAGCTTCGACATGTTTCGAGAACCTTCTACTCGTTTCGTGAATGACGCATGCTATGGGCATCTCATTCGCACTCATGTGTTTTAATGTGTTTATCTTCCCTCTCTTTCTCGCACATAGCTTAGTGCGCTGAATGATCTTCCGTCTATTTCTAACACATTGCTTAGTGCGCTGAATTGTCTTGCGTCTCATTTATTATTGTTGTTTGCTTGCACTATGGGACAAATTACATCTTTTCGTAACATTGCCCTCCACCTAAATCTGTTCGTCCCGAACAGATGTTAATCCTCTCTCCCTCTATATGGCACCAACCTTTCTAAATGTACTACTTTCATTTTTCGTCTAACGCTTGCAGTATTCTGAATCCGAAACATGACATCGTTAATTCTTTTAATTATCTTGTATGATCCTTCCCAGTGTGTTTGTAGCTTAGGGGATGAGCCTTTTTTTTATAGGTTATAGAGCAAAACAAGTTCTCCTTTCGTAAATCCCTCTGAATTTGTGCGCAAGTCGTTTCTGGCCTTTATTTTATCACTCGCAAATTGTGTACGCTGCCTTACAAACTGATACACTTCGTTCATTTCTTCACTTTTTCTGGAAAAATAATCGTGTACAGGAATTCCAGCTGAAGGACTCGCACCAAACTTTAAATCCGCAGGTAATCTGAAGTCTGTTCCAAAAACAATTTTTGCAGGCGAAGCAACTGTGGTGTCATGAACCGCCGTTCGATAAGCCATGAGAAACAGTGGTATGTGTGTATCCTAATCTTTTTGATTTTTATCAACCACTTTTCTAAGTACTCTTCCAAAGTCCGATTGAATCTCCCCACAATGCCATCAGATTACGGGTGCAATGGCGTTGTTTGTGTTTTGTGTATGTTAAGGACTTTGCATACTTCTTTAAATACAGCAGATTCGAAATTTCTTCCTGGATCTGAATGCAATTCCAACGGTACACCAAAACGGCTTACCCAGTTGTTATTAATGCATCCGCAACTGTTGTGGCTTCTTGATTCGGCATGGGATACACTTCAGCCCACTTGCTGAAGTAGTCGAGGACGACAAGCACATACTTATTACCCGCATCACTGATTGGAAACGGTCCGCTGGCATCCATGGCAATACGCTCGAATGGTGTTCCTACGATGTACTGATGCATCCTGCCGCGACTTCTGACTTTTGGTCCTTTTGCTGGTACACATTGCGGACAACTGCGAATCCAATAGGCGGCCGACTCTTGGCATCCGACCCAATAAAAACGTTTCTTTACTTTTCGACCGTTTTATATATACCTAAATGACCTCCACTAGATCCACCATGATATTCCGATAATATCTCCTTTACTTTTGACTTGGGAACAACAATAAAACTTCGAGCTTAGGTGCCATCTTCACTTTCCCATACACGATATAGGCAACCATCCTGTAGATTTAAGCTCTGCCACTGTGCCTTTAAGCATTAGTTATTGGGCTGTCCGCAGCGATATATTCCCATGATGGTTTTCTTTGTTGTTCTTTCAACATCATGATTTTTGTGAGATCGGGATCACTCTTTTGATCAATTTTAATTTGTTCCGGAGTCCATTTTTTATCGGGTAAAACATTCAGCAAACGAATTTCAATTATGTTTTCTTTTCCTTCTGCTCTTAAAGAATGTCTGCATTCAAGTTTACACGGTCGTCGTGACAGAGCATCCGCATTTCCATGATGACCTCCTTTAAGATGTTCGATGGTGAAATCGTAGCTCTGTAATCGCTATTTGGCCTTCTGGGTCTTTGAACTGAAGAAACCATCTCAGTGCGACGTGATCGGTTCTCAAGTGAAACTGTTGTCCGTACAGATATTTGTGGAAAATTTTCACACTTTCGATTACAGCAAAGAGCTCCCGCCTGGTGACACAGTAATTTCGCTCGGGCTTAGACAAGATTTTACTGTAGTATGCGATCACTTTTTCTTGGTCATTGATCACTTGAGAGAGAACTCCGCCTATTCCGTATCCACTTGCATCCGTATCAAGTATACATTTCTCACCTCGAATTGGATACGCAAGAATTGAGGCCGAGCACAGTAGATCTTTTAATTTTAAAACCGCCCTTTCTTGATCATCGCTCCATTGAAATGCGCCTGGAACAAATCGCCTATAGTATGTACAGAGCTCCAAGATACTTTGTGGGTCATGTAGGATTTGCGGTCTGGGCCACTCCTTTACTGCAATATTTTATCTTCATCGGTATGCACTCCTTTCGTGGTAACTCGACCCAGATACTTGAGTTCTTTGTTGAAAAGTGCGCATTCCTTTGGGCTAAGTTGTAGACCCGCATTTTCCAATCGAAGGAATACTTCCTCTAAATTTCTAAGATGCTTGTCAAAGTCCTTGACCATGACAATGATGTCGTCAAGGTATACCAAGCAAGTTTTCCAGTGTAGACCTTTCAATACATGCTACATTAACCGCTCGAATGTGGCTGGAGCATTACATTTTCCAAACGGCATTACCAAAAATTGACATAATCCATCTCCAGTACTGAAAGCGGTCTTCTTTCGATCTTTCTTATCGATTTCTACTTGCCAGTAACCGCTTTGCAAGTCCAACATGGAAAACCACTTAGCATTAGATAGTGTATCCAAGGTGTCATCGATTCTGGGCAATGGATAACTATCTTTCTTGGTGACATCATTATGTTTTCGCTAATCAACGCAGAACCGAGTACTACCGTCCTTCTTTTTCACCAATACTACTGGTGAACTCCATGGACTCACAGATGGTTCCCCCACGCCATTTGTGTGCATTTCTGCTACCAAATGTGATACTTCGTCTCTTTTGGCAAGTGATACCCTTCTTGGTGCTTGGTGCTTGAATTGGGTTAGAATCACCACTGTCTATTCGATGTTTTACAATGGCAGTCCTGCCATCCTTTTGGCCCTCTTCACAAATATACACCGATATTTATCAATTAGCTTTTCCACTTGACTCTTTTCTTTGCCAGCCAAATCCTGCGTCCACTCATTTATAAACCTGTGAGTAGATTGTTTGATTATTTATTTGTCATAGTCCTTTGATTGATTTGACTCACAATTTATAATCGCTGATGCCTCTTGACACTGGGGTATCACTGTTCTCTTTTTGATTAATTTTTACGAGTTTTCCAAATTTAGAACTCTTATAGATAGGTACATTTCTGTCTTTCTCCGCCTCATCAAATGTTCTTCCTACAATATGTTACTTTTATACAGCTCATCGTTTGCTTCAATTTTTACTTGATGTTGGTTGGAATTCTATAGAAGTTTCTATTCCATTTTGTTGGAATTTTCTTGTAGCTGTTTCGAATTTTTTTGAAGTTCCATTTTAAGTTGATTTGAAATATCTTGAAGCTTCTGTTCCTTTTTGTTGGTATTTTCTTGAAATTGTTTGGAATTTTCCAGAAATGTTTGATCTAATTTGTTGGAATTTTCTTGAGCCAGTATCTGAAGCTGTTGCTGCATATCTCCGATCAACTGGCACATAATAAAAATTTGGGTCTGTACTTTCTCCTCTGTGTCCAGATTTTTCGATGACGAGGTTGCAGCTTCAATTTCAAATTCATGCTCCGCGAGAAGAATGCCTTGGGCCTCCAATTCTTCCATAAGGCGCTTCTGCAGCTCTACTTTCGTACCAACAGTTGCAAAATAACGAATCGACAGCTCTTTCTTTACACGGTCGACTTTAAGTTGATAGAATTTAACCATTTTGTATCACAATCCCACTTCTGACACCAATGTTACGAAAATTCAGTCTACGGAAAACTGTTCTACGAGTTCGTATCGATGAATTATGTACAAAATAAAAACACACTTATATTTGGTTTTAACTAGTATTATTTCAACTAGTATTAATTAACTTTATTTACTTAAATAACAACTTAATAATAATCACTTTTAACAACGTTCGATCACGAAATGCACTAGTTCACTATCAAATCACAACTGAAGTGCTGTGCCTCAGATGCGGCACTCTTTAATACTGCATGCATCAGTTCGACACGTTTTGACAAGCTTCGACATGTTTGGAGAACCTTCTACTCGTTTCGTGAATGACGCATGCTATTGACATCTCATTCGCACTCATGTGTTTTAATGTGCTGATCTTCCATCTCTTTCTCTCACATTGCTTAGTGCGCTGAATGATCAGCCGACTCTTTCTAACACATTGCTTAGTGCGCTTAATTGTCTTGCATTTCATTTATTATTGTTGATTTCTTGCACAGTGGAGCAAATTACATCATTTCGTAACAATATATTGACTTCATGCTCAAATATTTCAAAATAATGCTTTCTCGCGAACTACTTGTGGTTACCCAAAAAAAAAACCAGTTGGGAAGGTTAGATCACATGGGAAATTTTAAAGTGGGTAATCGCTCTATACAACGTGCTATTTGGCCTTCTGGGTCTTTGAACTGAAGAAACCATCTCAGTGCGACGTGATCGGTTCTCAAGTGAAACTGTTGTCCGTACAGATATTTGTGGAAAATTTTCACACTTTCGATTACAGCAAAGAGCTCCCGCCTGGTGACACAGTAATTTCGCTCGGGCTTAGACAAGATTTTACTGTAGTATGCGATCACTTTTTCTTGGTCATTGATCACTTGAGAGAGAACTCCGCCTATTCCGTATCCACTTGCATCCGTATCAAGTTTACATTTCTCACCTCGAATTGGATACGCAAGAATTGGTGCCGAGCACAGTAGATCTTTTAATTTTAAAACCGCCCTTTCTTGATCATCGCTCCATTGAAATGCGCCTGGAACAAATCGCCTATAGTATGTACAGAGCTCCAAGATACTTTGTGGGTCATGTAGGATTTGCGGTCTGGGCCACTCCTTTACTGCAATATTTTATCTTCATCGGTATGCACTCCTTTCGTGGTAACTCGACCCAGATACTTGAGTTCTTTGTTGAAAAGTGCGCATTCCTTTGGGCTAAGTTGTAGACCCGCATTTTCCAATCGAAGGAATACTTCCTCTAAATTTCTAAGATGCTTGTCAAAGTCCTTGACCATGACAATGATGTCGTCAAGGTATACCAAGCAAGTTTTCCAGTGTAGACCTTTCAATACATGCTACATTAACCGCTCGAATGTGGCTGGAGCATTACATTTTCCAAACGGCATTACCAAAAATTGACATAATCCATCTCCAGTACTGAAAGCGGTCTTCTTTCGATCTTTCTTATCGATTTCTACTTGCCAGTAACCGCTTTGCAAGTCCAACATGGAAAACCACTTAGCATTAGATAGTGTATCCAAGGTGTCATCGATTCTGGGCAAATAACTATCTTTCTTGGTGACATAATTATGTTTTCGCTAATCAACGCAGAACCGAGTACTACCGTCCTTCTTTTTCACCAATACTACTGGTGAACTCCATGGACTCACAGATGGTTCCCCCACGCCATTTGTGTGCATTTCTGCTACCAAATGTGATACTTCGTCTCTTTTGGCAAGTGATACCCTTCTTGGTGCTTGGTGCTTGGTGCTTGAATTGGGTTAGAATCACCACTGTCTATTCGATGTTTTACAATGGCAGTCCTGCCATCCTTTTGGCCCTCTTCACAAATATACACCGATATTTATCAATTAGCTTTTCCACTTGACTCTTTTCTTTGCCAGCCAAATCCTGCGTCCACTCATTTATAAACCTGTGAGTAGATTGTTTGATTATTTATTTGTCATAGTCCTTTGATTGATTTGACTCACAATTTATAATCGCTGATGCCTCTTGACACTGGGGTATCACTGTTCTCTTTTTGATTAATTTTGACGAGTTTTCCAAATTTAGAACTCTTATAGATAGGTACATTTCTGTCTTTCTCCGCCTCATCAAATGTTCTTCCTACAATATGTTACTTTTATACAGCTCATCGTTTGCTTCAATTTTTACTTGATGTTGGTTGGAATTCTATATAAGTTTCTATTCCATTTTGTTGGAATTTTCTTGTAGCTGTTTCGAATTTTTTTGAAGTTTCATTTTAAGTTGATTTGAAATATCTTGAAGCTTCTGTTCCTTTTTGTTGGTATTTTCTTGAAATTGTTTGGAATTTTCCAGAAATGTTTGATCTAATTTGTTGGAATTTTCTTGAGCCAGTATCTGAAGCTGTTGCTGCATATCTCCGGCACATAATAAAAATTTGGGTCTGTACTTTCTCCTCTGTGTCCAGATTTTTCGATGACGAGGTTGCAGCTTCAATTTCAAATTCATGCTCCGCGAGAAGAATGCCTTGGGCCTCCAATTCTTCCATAAGGCGCTTCTGCAGCTCTACTTTCGTACCAACAGTTGCAAAATAACGAATCGACAGCTCTTTCTTTACACGGTCGACTTTAAGTTGATAGAATTTAACCATTTTGTATCACAATCCCACTTCTGACACCAATGTTACGAAAATTCAGTCTACGGAAAACTGTTCTACGAGTTCGTATCGATGAATTATGTACAAAATAAAAACACACTTATATTTGGTTTTAACTAGTATTATTTCAACTAGTATTAATTAACTTTATTAACTTAAATAACAACTTAATAATAATCACTTTTAACAACGTTCGATCACGAAATGCACTAGTTCACTATCAAATCACAACTGAAGTGCTGTGCCTCAGATGCGGCACTCTTTAATACTGCATGCATCAGTTCGACACGTTTTGACAAGCTTCGACATGTTTGGAGAACCTTCTACTCGTTTCGTGAATGACGCATGCTATTGACATCTCATTCGCACTCATGTGTTTTAATGTGCTGATCTTCCATCTCTTTCTCTCACATTGCTTAGTGCGCTGAATGATCAGCCGACTCTTTCTAACACATTGCTTAGTGCGCTTAATTGTCTTGCATTTCATTTATTATTGTTGATTTCTTGCACAGTGGAGCAAATTACATCATTTCGTAACAATATATTGACTTCATGCTCAAATATTTCAAAATAATGCTTTCTCGCGAACTACTTGTGGTTACCCAAAAAAAAAACCAGTTGGGAAGGTTAGATCACATGGGAAATTTTAAAGTGGGTAATCGCTCTATACAACGTGCTATTTGGCCTTCTGGGTCTTTGAACTGAAGAAACCATCTCAGTGCGACGTGATCGGTTCTCAAGTGAAACTGTTGTCCGTACAGATATTTGTGGAAAATTTTCACACTTTCGATTACAGCAAAGAGCTCCCGCCTGGTGACACAGTAATTTCGCTCGGGCTTAGACAAGATTTTACTGTAGTATGCGATCACTTTTTCTTGGTCATTGATCACTTGAGAGAGAACTCCGCCTATTCCGTATCCACTTGCATCCGTATCAAGTATACATTTCTCACCTCGAATTGGATACGCAAGAATTGAGGCCGAGCACAGTAGATCTTTTAATTTTAAAACCGCCCTTTCTTGATCATCGCTCCATTGAAATGCGCCTGGAACAAATCGCCTATAGTATGTACAGAGCTCCAAGATACTTTGTGGGTCATGTAGGATTTGCGGTCTGGGCCACTCCTTTACTGCAATATTTTATCTTCATCGGTATGCACTCCTTTCGTGGTAACTCGACCCAGATACTTGAGTTCTTTGTTGAAAAGTGCGCATTCCTTTGGGCTAAGTTGTAGACCCGCATTTTCCAATCGAAGGAATACTTCCTCTAAATTTCTAAGATGCTTGTCAAAGTCCTTGACCATGACAATGATGTCGTCAAGGTATACCAAGCAAGTTTTCCAGTGTAGACCTTTCAATACATGCTACATTAACCGCTCGAATGTGGCTGGAGCATTACATTTTCCAAACGGCATTACCAAAAATTGACATAATCCATCTCCAGTACTGAAAGCGGTCTTCTTTCGATCTTTCTTATCGATTTCTACTTGCCAGTAACCGCTTTGCAAGTCCAACATGGAAAACCACTTAGCATTAGATAGTGTATCCAAGGTGTCATCGATTCTGGGCAATGGATAACTATCTTTCTTGGTGACATCATTATGTTTTCGCTAATCAACGCAGAACCGAGTACTACCGTCCTTCTTTTTCACCAATACTACTGGTGAACTCCATGGACTCACAGATGGTTCCCCCACGCCATTTGTGTGCATTTCTGCTACCAAATGTGATACTTCGTCTCTTTTGGCAAGTGATACCCTTCTTGGTGCTTGGTGCTTGAATTGGGTTAGAATCACCACTGTCTATTCGATGTTTTACAATGGCAGTCCTGCCATCCTTTTGGCCCTCTTCACAAATATACACCGATATTTATCAATTAGCTTTTCCACTTGACTCTTTTCTTTGCCAGCCAAATCCTGCGTCCACTCATTTATAAACCTGTGAGTAGATTGTTTGATTATTTATTTGTCATAGTCCTTTGATTGATTTGACTCACAATTTATAATCGCTGATGCCTCTTGACACTGGGGTATCACTGTTCTCTTTTTGATTAATTTTTACGAGTTTTCCAAATTTAGAACTCTTATAGATAGGTACATTTCTGTCTTTCTCCGCCTCATCAAATGTTCTTCCTACAATATGTTACTTTTATACAGCTCATCGTTTGCTTCAATTTTTACTTGATGTTGGTTGGAATTCTATAGAAGTTTCTATTCCATTTTGTTGGAATTTTCTTGTAGCTGTTTCGAATTTTTTTGAAGTTCCATTTTAAGTTGATTTGAAATATCTTGAAGCTTCTGTTCCTTTTTGTTGGTATTTTCTTGAAATTGTTTGGAATTTTCCAGAAATGTTTGATCTAATTTGTTGGAATTTTCTTGAGCCAGTATCTGAAGCTGTTGCTGCATATCTCCGATCAACTGGCACATAATAAAAATTTGGGTCTGTACTTTCTCCTCTGTGTCCAGATTTTTCGATGACGAGGTTGCAGCTTCAATTTCAAATTCATGCTCCGCGAGAAGAATGCCTTGGGCCTCCAATTCTTCCATAAGGCGCTTCTGCAGCTCTACTTTCGTACCAACAGTTGCAAAATAACGAATCGACAGCTCTTTCTTTACACGGTCGACTTTAAGTTGATAGAATTTAACCATTTTGTATCACAATCCCACTTCTGACACCAATGTTACGAAAATTCAGTCTACGGAAAACTGTTCTACGAGTTCGTATCGATGAATTATGTACAAAATAAAAACACACTTATATTTGGTTTTAACTAGTATTATTTCAACTAGTATTAATTAACTTTATTTACTTAAATAACAACTTAATAATAATCACTTTTAACAACGTTCGATCACGAAATGCACTAGTTCACTATCAAATCACAACTGAAGTGCTGTGCCTCAGATGCGGCACTCTTTAATACTGCATGCATCAGTTCGACACGTTTTGACAAGCTTCGACATGTTTGGAGAACCTTCTACTCGTTTCGTGAATGACGCATGCTATTGACATCTCATTCGCACTCATGTGTTTTAATGTGCTGATCTTCCATCTCTTTCTCTCACATTGCTTAGTGCGCTGAATGATCAGCCGACTCTTTCTAACACATTGCTTAGTGCGCTTAATTGTCTTGCATTTCATTTATTATTGTTGATTTCTTGCACAGTGGAGCAAATTACATCATTTCGTAACAATATATTGACTTCATGCTCAAATATTTCAAAATAATGCTTTCTCGCGAACTACTTGTGGTTACCCAAAAAAAAAACCAGTTGGGAAGGTTAGATCACATGGGAAATTTTAAAGTGGGTAATCGCTCTATACAACGTGCTATTTGGCCTTCTGGGTCTTTGAACTGAAGAAACCATCTCAGTGCGACGTGATCGGTTCTCAAGTGAAACTGTTGTCCGTACAGATATTTGTGGAAAATTTTCACACTTTCGATTACAGCAAAGAGCTCCCGCCTGGTGACACAGTAATTTCGCTCGGGCTTAGACAAGATTTTACTGTAGTATGCGATCACTTTTTCTTGGTCATTGATCACTTGAGAGAGAACTCCGCCTATTCCGTATCCACTTGCATCCGTATCAAGTTTACATTTCTCACCTCGAATTGGATACGCAAGAATTGGTGCCGAGCACAGTAGATCTTTTAATTTTAAAACCGCCCTTTCTTGATCATCGCTCCATTGAAATGCGCCTGGAACAAATCGCCTATAGTATGTACAGAGCTCCAAGATACTTTGTGGGTCATGTAGGATTTGCGGTCTGGGCCACTCCTTTACTGCAATATTTTATCTTCATCGGTATGCACTCCTTTCGTGGTAACTCGACCCAGATACTTGAGTTCTTTGTTGAAAAGTGCGCATTCCTTTGGGCTAAGTTGTAGACCCGCATTTTCCAATCGAAGGAATACTTCCTCTAAATTTCTAAGATGCTTGTCAAAGTCCTTGACCATGACAATGATGTCGTCAAGGTATACCAAGCAAGTTTTCCAGTGTAGACCTTTCAATACATGCTACATTAACCGCTCGAATGTGGCTGGAGCATTACATTTTCCAAACGGCATTACCAAAAATTGACATAATCCATCTCCAGTACTGAAAGCGGTCTTCTTTCGATCTTTCTTATCGATTTCTACTTGCCAGTAACCGCTTTGCAAGTCCAACATGGAAAACCACTTAGCATTAGATAGTGTATCCAAGGTGTCATCGATTCTGGGCAATGGATAACTATCTTTCTTGGTGACATCATTATGTTTTCGCTAATCAACGCAGAACCGAGTACTACCGTCCTTCTTTTTCACCAATACTACTGGTGAACTCCATGGACTCACAGATGGTTCCCCCACGCCATTTGTGTGCATTTCTGCTACCAAATGTGATACTTCGTCTCTTTTGGCAAGTGATACCCTTCTTGGTGCTTGGTGCTTGAATTGGGTTAGAATCACCACTGTCTATTCGATGTTTTACAATGGCAGTCCTGCCATCCTTTTGGCCCTCTTCACAAATATACACCGATATTTATCAATTAGCTTTTCCACTTGACTCTTTTCTTTGCCAGCCAAATCCTGCGTCCACTCATTTATAAACCTGTGAGTAGATTGTTTGATTATTTATTTGTCATAGTCCTTTGATTGATTTGACTCACAATTTATAATCGCTGATGCCTCTTGACACTGGGGTATCACTGTTCTCTTTTTGATTAATTTTTACGAGTTTTCCAAATTTAGAACTCTTATAGATAGGTACATTTCTGTCTTTCTCCGCCTCATCAAATGTTCTTCCTACAATATGTTACTTTTATACAGCTCATCGTTTGCTTCAATTTTTACTTGATGTTGGTTGGAATTCTATAGAAGTTTCTATTCCATTTTGTTGGAATTTTCTTGTAGCTGTTTCGAATTTTTTTGAAGTTCCATTTTAAGTTGATTTGAAATATCTTGAAGCTTCTGTTCCTTTTTGTTGGTATTTTCTTGAAATTGTTTGGAATTTTCCAGAAATGTTTGATCTAATTTGTTGGAATTTTCTTGAGCCAGTATCTGAAGCTGTTGCTGCATATCTCCGATCAACTGGCACATAATAAAAATTTGGGTCTGTACTTTCTCCTCTGTGTCCAGATTTTTCGATGACGAGGTTGCAGCTTCAATTTCAAATTCATGCTCCGCGAGAAGAATGCCTTGGGCCTCCAATTCTTCCATAAGGCGCTTCTGCAGCTCTACTTTCGTACCAACAGTTGCAAAATAACGAATCGACAGCTCTTTCTTTACACGGTCGACTTTAAGTTGATAGAATTTAACCATTTTGTATCACAATCCCACTTCTGACACCAATGTTACGAAAATTCAGTCTACGGAAAACTGTTCTACGAGTTCGTATCGATGAATTATGTACAAAATAAAAACACACTTATATTTGGTTTTAACTAGTATTATTTCAACTAGTATTAATTAACTTTATTTACTTAAATAACAACTTAATAATAATCACTTTTAACAACGTTCGATCACGAAATGCACTAGTTCACTATCAAATCACAACTGAAGTGCTGTGCCTCAGATGCGGCACTCTTTAATACTGCATGCATCAGTTCGACACGTTTTGACAAGCTTCGACATGTTTGGAGAACCTTCTACTCGTTTCGTGAATGACGCATGCTATTGACATCTCATTCGCACTCATGTGTTTTAATGTGCTGATCTTCCATCTCTTTCTCTCACATTGCTTAGTGCGCTGAATGATCATCCGACTCTTTCTAACACATTGCTTAGTGCGCTTAATTGCATTTCATTTATTATTGTTGATTTCTTGCACAGTGGAGCAAATTACATCATTTCGTAACACTATATTGACTTCATGCTCAAATATTTCAAAATAATGCTTTCTCGCGAACTACTTGTGGTTACCCAAAAAAAAAACCAGTTGGGAAGGTTAGATCACATGGGAAATTTTAAAGTGGGTGTTATTATGATAGTTAGGATTATCAAAATTATAGTCGGTCTAAGCCGACTATAAATACCTTACACATATGTGTGGTTACCATTCAAAGTGGTATATATGTCACCAGGGTATACGAATCCTGAAAATACCTACAAACTTTCCATCCCTGAAGAATTTTCTTTCATTTGACACCCATATTTACAAATGGGTAGGTGTACCGAATTTCGATTTTTTTTTTGGGGAACCACAAGTCGTTTCGTGGGAAAACATTATTTTCATGTATTTGAGCATAATGTCAATATATATTTGACCGACGGACATCGCTAAATCGACTCAGGAGGTCATGCTGATCAAGAATACATATACTTTACCATACCGGAGATGCTTTCTTCAGTGTGTTACAAACGGCGTACCAAACTGAATATACCCTTTCACTCTTAGTCTAGGGTATAAAAATCTACCCATTTGTGCATATGGGTATCAAATGAAAGGTAATTCTTCAGCGATTGCAATTTTTGAGTTATTTTTAGGATTAGTATACCCTCGTGACCCATGCAGCACTTTTAATAGTACCCGCGCACATTATCACATATGTGTAGGGTATTTATAGTCGGCTTAGACCGACTATAACTTTCAAAATTCTTACTAACTTCATCACACCAACTAACACAAATTCCCAACTTCAAAATTTCTCATGTGATTTAACCTTCCCAACTGGTTTTATTTTAAAAATTAAAATATTCGGTAACAAAAATTTGTCTCGAACGTTCTGAAATGCTACAGTTGTAATTGGTTCCCATTTTGTACTTACTTACCAATAAGTAGTTAAATATTCTTAAAACAACTACTGAAATCAGCCAAAATGTATTTGTATCAAATATTTTTATTAAACTTCAACACAATTTTTATTCCTCAAAGTTAACATAAATGAAAAGTTTGTATTAAGTTAAATGTAAATAGTTATTATATTTTGAAAACAAAACAAAAAAAAAACAAAGAAACAATTCTCTTTTAGGGATAACAAAACTGAAAAGAAAATATTCTAAAATATTAAAATAAAATAAATAATAAAATATATTTGCATTATATTTGCATTATTTTTGCATTTCTTATCATTTTTTGCATTTTGTAACACTAGGCAAGTTTTTGGATTTTAATTTTTTTTAAATAACATAGAAAATTTACTTTTGCATTTCTTTAACAATAGTTTCTTTCATATCTTCTCCAAGTACATGTTTGATTAACATCGGTGATTTGGTTTTTCCAACTGAGATTTCGTACAAGTAAGAACCAAAATCTTTATTCACCAGTTTAATTAGATCACAGATATCTGATGCCATGTCAAATTATGTTACTATATAAATGCAGCAAGTTGTAACTCAGCTCGTTTTATTTTTTCCTGGTGCAGGGTCTGTGGAAAACGAATGAACGGCTGTCGTTCAATAGCTGCATAATTTTTCACATGCGCCGCTGAGTCTGTGTGCCGTTTACATCAGATAAGTGAGCCTTCGCATGAATATTACAAATCCAGCAGTAATAATATTCATTGCCACGATTACTCGATTTAAGCCACTTTTTTAATGATTCTTGCTCTTCCCATTTGCTCCATTTGATTTAGTTGACACGTGCGTTGTTTATGCCCACTCAGAATTCTTCACTTTTTTTATAAAATCTAGTCGAAATTTACGCATCTTTTTCCATTGCATATGAATCCTTTAACGCAAAAGGAATTTCCCTATGTCTCGCGAAGCTCGGCTGTACATCGGGTTCAGGTTTACCTTTATTGGCGGGCCTTTAAATGTCCCCGCTTATGTTGTCAAAAACATTTTTATAACACGAAATAAGTTGTTATAAACGATGTTGTTGATCACTTGAAAGGTATGGTGTTTGCACTGAAATTGTATTAATTTTTCCTTTGGTTGTAACTCATTGAAATTTATTTCGCGAGCAAAATGAGAAATCGACTCACGACCACGTAGTGTATCAAATCCATTAATTTACAATTAGTTTTCCCAATCGCAACATTAAGTATAGTACTTCCAACACAGTTTATGACCAGTATAACTTGAAAATTGGCGATCAGATTTTCTGATTACAAGTTAACAGTGCACGAAGATCTTTCAGAATTATAATACTACCTGGAGCACAATAGAATTGCAATTCCATATCCACTTTTTTGTTCTATATTCATCGAAATGATTTTTCTGTGACTAAAAAGTACCTTCATTATTTCTTCATAGGATAACTCTTCCGGCTGTTTTGGACTTATCAGTATTTTAAGGGCTGTATTAAGTTCACCACCTATGTGTAGACGTGTATAATTGTAATATTGATTGCTTGCAATTTTGAACTCTTTGCCTGCTCCGCGTTGTGTTATAGACGAGAATCGATTTGCAGCAGAGTGTGCTCCTTCAGTCACTGCTGTACGGATTGCATCCGTCAGCGAACCAATTATTGCAGTAATTAGTTCTTGGTCCATACCACTTCAGACACCACTATTGAATTCCGTATACTTTTGTAAATTGGTTTTTATTGAATAAAAAGTTAAGTGTACATTTCAGTTACGAGCGAAAATACAATGCACTGAATACAGTAATGTGTAATGGGAACCCTTGGTTAAAAAGTAGTTTGTGTAGTCAAGTTATTTCGGCAAGTAGAAGTTGAAAAACAACCCTGCGCGAGTACGTGGCAATTTTTGATTGGTCGGATATTTCGATCGATTGTCATGTCAGCTCTATCCGAGCAAATTCTCGCTAATTTCATTGCTGAAACAAGACAGTTCTGTCACACGTGACGAGTACAAATTTACTCAACGCGCGATTCCAAGACATGAATGCCACAAGTGTCTGAGGCTAGCTTTACCCACGTGGTGATGCAACACGTGGAAGTAATAAGTTTCTGCGACCACGCTCTGTAACGTACTGTTGCAACACGTGGACGCTACAAATTATTGCTACAACATTCAGTCGCAAGACTCTGACACACGTGTGTGCTACACGTTTTTTCAGTAAAACTCTGCCACCCGTTGTTGGTTCACGTGGTTGCTACAAATATCTACTACGCACAGACGCTCGCTTCTTCAACACGATTCTGCAACCCGCACACTTATATAGCGCGTGCATTCCAAGCTCTCATTTTTCACGGGATTGTCAGGCATCCCACTCTGTACGATTTTCACTATTTAGCTGGACAAAAGTCTATATTTTAAAAACTAGGAAGATAGACTAATAATTTTTTCACTACAGCGAAGTAATCCACTAAGGAGTATTAAGGTATTAAGGTATATCGGTCTACTGCCACGCCCACTAGCCATGTAACTGGAAATATTTATATATCAGAATTTGGTATTTTTTGTAAGGATTTAAAAATGTTGTTTTTGTTCTGCATTGTTAAAACTTTATTTAATATTTATTTTAATAAATTATTTAAAAAAAATATTTATAAATCCAATTATTCGTAAATTTTTGGGGTTTTGAAATAATGACAACATTTCTGTCATTAAGCCCGCTTTTTTAACTTTAACGGGTTTAATGATTTATAAATAAACTATTTTTATATGGACTAAATCTTGAAATACTGTTCACTTACGTTTGCGCACACACACCACTTTGTCAACGATTTTCTTTATTAATTACAAACTCTAAAAACGTTACAATTACGAATTGAATGCCTATGTGAGTGTAGCCTTTCTATTAACATGTATATTTTATAATTTAATATTTCACTATACCATTTCATATTATTTATTTTATTGTAACCCCGCTACCTAATCTTACCCCCTACTCATAACACACTCGCGGAAAACTTTAAGAAAAGCCAAAGGAGACATTACGAATAAGTTTATTGGGACAATCACTTTGAGATAATTTGGATCCGTAATACTAAATTGTATTAGTTTGTGTAATGGGTAGGAGGGTACTTGCTACTTGGGGGGATTATTCGGGTCATATTGGACCAAATGTTAGACATAGTTACATAGTAGAAAACCTAAATATATGTGTTTATAGATACCTAAAGGTACTCTAAATATAAAAACTATTGTTTTAAGAATAAAATTAAATCAATTGTTAATTAAATGAAATGTTTAGTTGAAATAATGATGACTTAAATAAGTCGAAGGCAGGCGTATGTAGAATGAATATGTGGGCGTAGCTTTGCTTTAGGCGGCAACGATGGAACATAAGCCCGAAGTTGTCATATGGTGCTGGATTCGCCCAGCAAAAACATCATTTACGCGCAAATGGAAGCATATTCGAAGATGCATCTCAACAATTGGTGATTTGTTGATTTGTTTGTTGGTCTGCAGGATACTCTACTTCCCGAAAAGCTCAAGTCGGAGCGAAATAATGCTAAGTACCGAATCGCACAGACGTGGAAGAAAAAAAATCAGTTACATTACCCCGAATGTTTCTGTGCAATGCACAGTGTGATATTTTTAATATCTAGGGGGGGACACAACACGCAAAAGAAAAATTATCTCTTTTTTCGCATATTTAGTAGAAAAATGTGCCATTAAGCCTGAAATGAACATGCAATAAACTTTAAAAATATGGTTCCTACGAAAACGTCAAACAAACTTAATAATTTTTCCAAACGTAAAATTGTTTGAATAAGCAAGTATTCGTGTCTAAGATCATATGCTCTATGATTTACAAGTTGTAGTATTTTGTGAATGCAAACTTTTTAAGCCACTAAATAAGTTTAATTTGTTGTAAAAGCATTTTTATGTAAATGATTTAGTTTGGGCTCAAATCAGAATTAAATATATGAGTATTACAACCGTATTTAAGTTGTAATGTTTGAGATTCAAAGATGTATTAGTAAGTTGTTCCGCATTGTTCCTCTTTCAGATCACATTTAGTATAACGGTAGGTCAAAACTAGAGATGGGCGCGTGCATTGCGTTTTTCGTGCGTTATTCCGAGTTCGTGCGTGCAGATTTCCGTGCGTTCTAGTTGCTGTCGGGCCCGTGCGTGTCCGTGACTCCAAAATCAAGCACGCGCCCATTAAAATTTAAAATATAGTTTCTACCCAAATTTAAAAAAAAACATTTCTTCCAACTTCAGAAAATAAAAAAGTCGAGGTATTTTAACCTTTTCTTAAAAATCTGCTGTTTTAGTATTACTTATGGATTTAAGAGAATAAATTTTTGAATTATTTATTACAGGGACTAAAACCCTTTGAAATATCGGTTTAAAATTGTGGTTCCGGTTCCGATTTCTGTTCCAACCAAAAAATAAATGGGTTTCGATTCCGGTTCCATACATTTTTTTTAATAAAGGTTCCGCTTCCGGTTCTATACGTTCCCAGATTTTTAAAATAGCGGTTCCGATTCCAACCAGAACCAGTTGGGAAGGTTAGATCACAAGGAAAATTTTGAAGTAGGATCAAGAATATATAAACTTTTCCATACCGGGGATGCTTCCTTCTGGGTGTTACAAACGGCGTACCAAACAGAATATACCCTTTCATTCTTAGTGTAGGGTATAAAAAATATATGTGTTCCGATTCCAGTTCCGGTTCCACACATTTTTAATAACGATTCCGGTTCCGGTGCTTTTTTCGTGTTCTGTCGTGTTTTTCCGTGTTTCTTCGTGTCTTTTTAAATCCCGTGCTTCTCGCTCGTGTGTGTCACTTATCGGCGTGCCCGTGCGTGTCCGTGCCATCAAAAACAGGCACGCGCCCATCTCTAGTCAAAACCCTTCTAACAACAAGTTAAATTGGAATTCTGTTTGAAATGTGACATTATTTCTCATATGTACGTAAAAACATATCTCAAATTTTATTGAAAATTTACAAAAGTGTAGTGTTTGTGTTTATTATTTTCAGCAGGGAAGGATATGCAGTTTTAGTGTTTTGTATAATGAAATTCTGTTGATGCAGCTCTAATAAATATATTTGCATTTAACAATTATAATTCAACAATTCTGGCCTTCAAAGACCATATATGATTACGTGGTTATATATTTCTAGTAGACTAAACTAATAAAAATAACTTTAATTAAATTTAAAAAAAATAAGAGAAAAAAACTTATATTGCATTCCCTAACAATTTCCAAAAAATAAAGAATAATTATTTATTTATTATCGACAACAAATATCATAAATTAAGAAATCAATGACTTAACAACAAGGAGAGCAGAAAATAGTATTAAGGTCTCAAACTACAACACATAGGAGAAAGTACTAGTTTCTACTATTGCCGCGAATGTAAGGACTGCGTCGAATAAAATTGTCCGTTACAAAAATGAAAAAATCTAGAAATCTAGTAATCGAATTTTTATAGAATAAATTATTTTATTTTGCAAATTATTTTTAGATTTAAAAAAAAAATATAAAAAACCAGAAATTTATATTTTTTAATAAAAAGTTTTAATTTTTCCGGAACCCCTTCCATTAATGTTGTAATGGTAGTGTCCGACACCCTCACAGCTGCTGAAGACCCATTTCTTTTAAAGTCTTGAAGGTCTTTGGCCAAAAACACTGCATTTTGTTGGATCCACTCTAAGGCCATTTTCTGTAGTGACATAAAGCGAGGTCAGGCCAAAAAAATGTGGACACTTCATGTTGGCGTAAAAATGGAATGGCTTGCAATCACTTTTGCTAGCATTCCTTCACATATATTTCGCTATTAATTGTACCCGATGTCACGAATGAACTGCAAATTGCCTGCCAAACAAGGAATTTCTTTGGGAATTTTGTCATTTTTTTTATTTGAATTTTTCAGTGACATTTCCTCGAGAATCGGCTGTATAAAATTCCTGCCCAGATAGCTGAGAAAAGTCCGTTAAAACATAAGTTTCGTCGTCCATTATGCAGCAATCGAATTAAAAAAAAAAGTCTTGGTTCAGCTTTTTAGCTCGTTGTTTTGCGGTTTCATTCTTGACGGCATTTCTATCCGGAACTTTTTGGATCTTGTACGTCTTCAGCCCAGCTTCTTTCTTAGTCCTGCGCACGAAAGATTCTGAGCAATCCGCCTTTCTCGCCAATTTCCTTCCGGATATGCTTGGATCTTTCTTTAAAATATTCGACTTTTCACGATCATGTGGGCCTTTTTCTTCCGATCAATACTCAGGTCTTCCTTAAAGCGGTTGATAACGCGAGAAATGGCCTTGGCAATTTTTTTAAAAGACCAACTAGGTTGTTTTTGAAAAATTTTAATTATATTTTCTCGCACTTCCACTTCGTTTGCCATTTTCGCGTTAAATAAATTTTGTATTGACTATAACTGACACAAATTATTTTCTGACATTTAATTCAGAGCTACTATGATCAAATTTTTTTAATTTGAATCATGCAATAGCACATTATGGGAAGATATGTAACGGACAATTTTATTCGACGCAGTCCTTATTTTAACAGAGAGTCCTTGTATTTATTTAAGGATAGGGAAAACCTTTTTATTTCCCTAGGGAGAGGATTCCATGATCTTGAGACCCTAACAAGAAATGATCTCTCATAAGTCGAGTTTCTGATTATAGGAATTAAAATTTGAGTACAACGACTTGAATTTGAAAACATAAACATTTCAAATAAATATGGAGGATTATGAGAGATAACAACTTTATAAAAAAGAATTAACAGCCTTAATCTAATATAAGAAAGGAATGTACAATTTAAGAACATTTGCTCGTATGCGCTAACATGATCGCTTGCAGTACATCAACAAAGTCTTGGTCAGCAGAAAATAATATATTGACGTCATCAGCAAATATATAGATTTTTGATTCGTTTATGTTAAGAGAGTTAACTAAATCGTTAATGAACATTATAAAAAGAAGCGGACCAAAGACCGATCCTTGAGGAACACCGCTGACACAACTTATCTTATTAGATAGATTTTTGGCACGTTAGACAATTTGCTCACGCTCTGTCAGAAAGGAAAAAATTAGTTTGCACGCATTCGCAGAAAAATTGAATTTATATTTAAGCTTATTAATAAGCAGATTATAATTGATAGAATCGAATGCTTTGGTGAGATCAAGAGATATATGATGAGATCTTTGCATTTGTATATTATCTGATGTATATTCCGTCAGAGCTAAGAATAGTGTTGTCGTGCTAAATCCAGTTCTATAACCAGAATGGCATACACTAAACAAATCACTATCATTTAGATAATTATTTATTTGAGATTGTAATATTTTTTCTAAAACCTTGGAAAGACATGGTAGTATGCTTATCGGCCTAAAATTAGTCAGGTCATTAGAATTACCATTTTTTTATGGCAACTACTTTAACTAATTTCCAAGCAAGCGGAAAGTTAGAAGGCATTAATATTGTATTGAACAAATGGAACAAGTGATTTTATATGTAGAAATATATCATTTTAATAAATTTTATAGGAATGTCGTTAAAACCAACTGAATTAGATTATATACTGCAAACCGCTAGATAAAGTTCATGAGCAGATATGTTTACAAATGAAAAATCATTCTCACGCGATTCAAAATTTAAGCAGGCTTCAGGAGAAGAAGATAAAGATTGAGAAGCGATAAAAAAATTATTTAATTGATTAGCGTCTACAATTCAAATTCAAATAATTCGCTCTTTTTTAAATCATATCTCTAGAGCCCTGATAAGTATTTTGAAAACTGACACAAAACTTGATATGTGAGCTTCTAAACATATTTTATATTTAAGAAATATTAAGTAGACTTTGCATCTAACGCCTACTGCATGGATAGAAAAGATTTGTTTGAATATCGTCGTTGCGCCTAAAAAAGTAGTAAGTAGAACGACTTTTCAGGAGAGCCAAAAAACGTGATTATTTTGACATAGTGTAACAAATGTTAAATTTTTATAATTTTCTTTATGTAATTTTTGAATATTCCGTGAAAAAAATTCTTTTTTATAACAATCCGTTGCAATGTTATAAACTCTTTTTAAAATTTTGTACACATAACTACAATTGTTTCAGCATTTCAAATAAAATATTTTTCAGACTATACACATAACTATTTTGTTAAAGTAGTCAAATAAGTTATCTAGTTGTAAAATACATGAAAATTGTATCTGAAATTACCATTATCACATAGGCACAATTCATGCTTGTAAATCATGCTATCGCTTTGACAGCCTACACTAAAATAAAAAGGTTATATTCACTTTGATCATCAGTTTGAAAGGAACAAAAGAAAGAATGGATATTCAGAGTGTTTATTATATCTGAAATCGATTTCATATTATTTGATTTATGTAAGCCGATCTCAAAACAATTGGATTTCCCTGTAAAACACGTCCTCAAAAGACATTCATTGGTAGGCATTACCACAAAAAATTCCATCTTCGACATTTTCTCAGATGTAACATATAATACATTGCTGCATATAATACAGCTTTGGCACCGGTTTTATGAGAGACCTAACTTAGATTACTTTTATATCTACACTATCTGGTATTAAAAATTAGTGTAAGAATCTGTGATCCGATAACTTTTGAAAATTTGCAACGTCATCATCCCTCTATTCTGAATTTGGCATATATTTTACAAGAGCTTCAGTACAAAAATATAATATTACAGATAAAATGGTGCAAATGAGCTCGTCCATGGTTCTTCAGATCTATTGTTCCCTACTATTATTAAAAACAAAATCAGTTATGTGCAAGTGCATTTTTTATATATTTAAACATTATATAATGAAATATTAACATGCAAACAAATTTATATAAGAATTGGATTATTTCAGTGCAGTAAATTATTATAAAATAAATGGTAATCTTTGTGCATATATTGCTTCAGTTGTTGTAGACTATTAAATTTATCTTCGTCGATGGTTTTCTCACCACAATACAATTGTTTTGCTTCCTCTGGTATTCCAACCCTCCTCTGAGGTAGTATAGACCAATAATCTGTATGACGTAACTTGAATTTGACTTCGCCATTGGTATAGAGTAGACCACGAATGTCATTAACTGTCGCGTCCCCAGATCGCTTACCTGGCCTTGGCCTGGCCTGGTAGAAAAGTTACCAGGAACATTTTCATAATTTTTAAAAAATTTATAATCTAAATAATTTATTATATAAGGTTGGGATGGCCTTGCCTGTCTCATACGAGTCAGTGATGTAGAATGAACTCTATCAACTTCCAACATAGTGTGCTCTTTTTCGAGTATTAATTGTTCAATTTCTATATTCATTTCCACAGATAAATTTGCTAAACTACTGCACAGAACTTCGTTTTTGTTTTGATATGCACATCAATCAGAAATTAAAAGAACTTTTTTATATGTACTGCAATATTCATTGATGAATTGAATAATGCAGCTTGTTATTTCATTAGCAGTAACACCGCCGTCGCCAAACGTATAAATGGAAATATTTTCTTTTTTTTATGTAGATTAAAAAATTATGCACTGCTAGTTTCTTTTTATAATATTGTTCATATACAAGAAGTTTCGGGCATAGCAATACACTCTGCATATCCATTGATAGAACTAAGACTTCTGAAGACATGCTATCAATGGCTTGCTGTTTTGCCTTCCTGGCTTCATCTTTTTTTGCAATGTGCAGTTGATAATCATTGTCACATACATTTCCAGCTTTGAATGACACACATATATCGCATTGATCCTTCCCAGTATACCACGTCTCGGAGCCTCCAGTGTATCGAACAATTCTCGAAGTGGCTTCGAGAAAAAAAATCGATCTCGTTATTATATCGAAACTAATTTTTAATGATTTTTTTATTTAATTTTTCTGAAATGTCTACGAGAAAAAACATTGATCTCGTTGTTATATCGAAACTAATTTTTAAAGATTTTCGCATTCAGTTGTACCTTCTTTCAGGTACATACCTCCGGTACATCCGAACAGGTACATCCGAACAGTTGGAATACCCTTTTGCGTTCAAGTAATGTCAGTGTCCGCAAGAATTGGGTTAATTTCATTATTATAAAAGCAACGACTTTCGTGTGTTTGTTAATAAATGTTAGAACTCATGATTGCGACTCGTTTCCGATTTTAAAAATAAGATCACCAGGTG
The DNA here is from genome assembly GCA_951804985.1 of Dryomyza anilis. Lineage (NCBI taxonomy): Eukaryota > Metazoa > Arthropoda > Insecta > Diptera > Dryomyzidae > Dryomyza > Dryomyza anilis. Next base: position 58,513,093 of record OX638130.1, on the reverse strand, counting down.
TCCAGTGACCTTTTCTTTTTGGCTGTATTTACTTTTGTTTAAAATAAATAGAGTGGACATTATTTTATTAAATTTTTATTTTAATTTCACTTTATTTCATTAAAAATAAATGTATGAAAATAGTGAGCTTTGAATTTTCATTTTTTATTTATTTTTGTTTTTGAAATATTTTCGTTCAGAAATAAAAGAAAAATGTAAACACATGCTAAGTTCGTAGACTCATTTTTGAAAACTATTTTGTTTAAATTGAAATTGAATATGAAAATAATATACGACAAATTAATATAGAGTACACAGTAGGAGCAACTGACAGACAATATAATGCAATGGAAAATGATGATGGTAATTGTAAAAAGTTAATTGTGTTACGAATTAAATTCAACAGAATATAAAAAAATTCATGCGATGATGCCGGTCACGACTATGATGCGAAGGAATTTTCCTATATTATCATTGCGAGAAATGGCATCGATATCGGAAAAATTCTTCACCATTTCGCATTTCGTTGCGATATCGAAACAGTTTGGTATACTGGGTTTCTTGGCTTAAATATACTAATTTATTCCTTATTAATTACAGCGAGGAAATACTTCCTGGTTACAAATGATTTTTTGTTTTTGTTACACCAATCTACATAGATTTTGTGCATGTGCGTTTTTGATTCGAATGAATCTTCAATGTATATTCTTTTTGTATTTGATCTCCAATAATGACTAGGAATTTTGGGTATTTCGTTTAGCCACATGTTCACTGAACTAGACTTCGGCTCTATATTGTTTGGTTTTTGTTGGTTTGAATTGAGCTTGTTTTCATTCAACCAATTGTATAACACGCTATTATCCAAGTCAAATGTTGCTATAAAAAATTATTTGCATACACGAACTTCTTCTCCATTAGTTGCAGGCAAGTAACAATCAAACCTCTTTAATTTGTTGCTTTGTTCTCCTTCAGAAGTGGCTCTAGCTTGAATCATGTCATTCATGTATGCCCTTTTTTGCCTTCCATGAAGGTATTTTCCAATAATATTGAAATACGCTTTTTCGAATATCTTCGTGTACGGCTCCGCAAATGAAGCTTCTGCTGGTTTTTTTTTTTCATCTGAGTGAGAAAAGGGTTTTTTTCTTACCACTCTTTCCTGCTTTTCTATAGTACACATTTGTTTAGATTCACTAGAAATTTGAATAGTCGTGCTCTTATATTTTTTTCCAAGTAATCTAAGCTGCTTGTTTTCAAACATATTTTTAGATTTTGACCATATTCCTAAATTTTCATCTTGATTTTCTTCTATTTCCATATTCTCAAAATCCATATCATTCAAAATTAAAGTTAAGGACTCCGCATTGACCACGGCACCTTTTAACACATCCATCGTTTTAAATCTAAAAATACATATTATTATATAATATGTATTAATGATTAATATATATTAAAGAAAAGTTTTAAAAACCTTACCCGTTATTTTTTTCTTAAAATTATTTTAGTTCGTTTAAAAACACCTAACTGATTTTGAATGAACAAAATATCAGCTATTGCTAAAGTATTTTAAAATAGTTATGTGAAAGTGAACACATAACTATTTTTTTATCGGCATATCAAGTACTGTTTCACATATCTACTTTTCTAACTTCTAGACCAATAGAGATATTAATATAATTTTTTTGTGGAAAGAATTAGTTACACGTTTTAATTATCCAATAATTTTTAGGCGAAACGACGACATGTTTGAATGTAATTAAAAAGTAATACGAAATTACCATACATGTATTAGGAATGAAGCCGCGGTAGCTCAGTGGTTAGTGCGTTGGACTGCGAGCCGAAAGGTCCCTGGTTCAAGCCTGGACTGGGGCTAACAACATCTTTTCATAGAAACATTTTTCTATACCGCGCTACCTCTCGTCAGTAGATGGCAAACCTACGAGAGTAAAACCATTGCCTATGAAAAGCTCTCACCTGCCCCGTTCGGATTCGGCAATAAACTGTAGGTCCCACCACTTTGAGTACAAATATAACACGCACAGCTCAAAATGGTGAGAGAGCTCGGCCGAAGTTCTATACAGGACTGTAGCGCCAAACTATTATTATTATTATTATTATTATTATTATTAGGAATGAAGTGTAATTAAATTATAATGGAAATTGAATTTATTTTTGTAAACATTATTATATTGTCCAGCACAATCTGTCAAATTTACCATAAATATGTTACAATACCAACATAAAATTTTTATTGCATTTGAATAACGTAATTCTTGGCAAATTACTCATTTAAAACTATGTTTCGAAACATATTAATTTTATTTTCATGATTATTATGTATTGTTGTGCATTTTTGTGCAGCGCCATGTATCCAATTTAACATGCCATATATGAAATTAAATTACTAATATTGGTTAAAAACTAATGAATTAATTAAAAAAATCAATATTTTTGTAGGTACATAAATTTCTAAAATTAAATAATGAGATATTAATAAGTTTTTGATATATAGTCTTTATTTATTTTCCTAATTGTCATTTTAAATATTATACATGACTTTGCAAAATGGCATAGTAATAATTTTTACATTTTTTTCATGAAGTAAAATTGTTTTTTATTCATAAAATTTAAAATTTATTGTAAAGTTTTGAATTTCCGTTGGATATATTTCGCCGGCATATATAAAAAATATATGGTGGCGCATAGTTCGGATTCGGCAATAAACTGTAGGTCTCACCACTTTGAGTACAAATATAACACGCACAGCTCAAAATGGTCAAAATGGCCGAAGTTCTATACAGGACTGTAGCGCCAAACTATTATTATTATTATTATTAGGAATGAAGTGTAATTAAATTATAATTTAAATTGAATTTATTTTTGTTCACGTGTAAACATTATTATATTGTCCAGCAGAATCTGTCAAATTTACCATAAATATGTTACAATACCAACATAAAATTTTTATTGCATTTGAATAACGTAATTCTTGGCAAATTACTCGTTTAAAACTATGTTTCGAAACATATTAATTTTATTTTCATGATTATTATGTGTTGTTGTGCATTTTTGTGCAGCGCCATGTATCCAATTTAACATGCCATATATGAAATTAAATTACTAATATTGGTTAAAAACTAATGAATTAATTAAAAAAATCAATATTTTTGTAGGTACATAAATTTCTAAAATTAAATAATGAGATATTAATAAGTTTTTGATATATAGTCTTTATTTATTTTCCTAATTGTCATTTTAAATATTATACATGACTTTGCAAAATGGCATAGTAATAATTTTTACATTTTTTTCATCAAGTAAAATTGTTTTTTATTCATAAAATTTAATATTTATTGTAAAGTTTTGAATTTCCGTTGGATATATTTCGCCGGCATATATAAAAAATATATGGTGGCGCATAGTTTTGTACGTCTAACACCGAAAAGAAAATTACAATCAGACTTTGGAGTCTTATTAAAAAAAATGACCAGTTTTTAACCAAGAAACTTGCTTTGCACAAACTGGAATGGGAATCATTTTAATTTTTTTTTAGTAAGTTTTTTTTTTGTATTAGAGGCATTTCACACCAAAACTACCAGAGTTCAACACTCACCTTCTCCAAAGATACATTGGTTCAAAGTTTCAAAAAATGAATCAATAATCACTTTTTGTAGAAAAAAACTCTTGACCGTAGAATGCAGCAAACCTCGTTTTAAGGAAATAAAACCAACTTCATCATAAGTCCTAAATTTGAACATATAATCAAAGGATTTAAATTAATTGTTCATAAAAAGGAAAACTTTTCAAATTTATTCAAATATCAATATACGGAATTTTAAAAAACAAACTTTTTCAATAGTTTAAGTATTGTTTGTATCGAAAAATCTAAAAAAAAATGGTTAACAGTCTGACATGTGATTTCTGCCTTGAAGTTTTCTCGAACAAACTTGGATAACAAAAATCAAATCTTGTTGCTACTTTTTAAAATTTGAAATTTTCGTGGAGTAAAATTTTATGTTAGGATTATTTAAACATTTTCCACATCGATATCGCAATGCTTTTCAAATAAATATCGATATATTTTAACTATTTGATGCAATATTAATCCAGAATCGTTTTTATTATCGTTTCGAAAAAAAAACTGCGATATGTCGCTTTGAACTATTTTTGCTGTTTTAGTACGATTTGGCCTTCGATATAGGTACAAGATCTGATTCGATATCGTACAATTTTGCCGACATAAAAATTGCAACAATTTTGGATGATTGTCAGGTGTCTGTTTTATAAAATTTTCTCTAGTGTTTGAAATATAGGTACTCCACTGTAAATACCTCAGACAAAATATTTGGCAGGATCAAAGAAGTTCGGACATTTTTTTAATTATTCCAAACAGACAAAAATGGCACAATTTTTTACAAAAAAATTCGTCTGCGGGGCTTTAAACGAAGATCAATGGAAAATTTAATAATCTTAACATTGTATTTTTTAACAAATGTAAAAAACGAGCGATTTTCTTATGGTACACAAATGCGGCCCGCCTCATCATTTGAATTGCCAATGCGGCCCGTTTGAAAACAAACAAAAAATGAATTCTTGTATATAAAGTTGACACTCGTTGATCGGCATTTTCTGCGTACGTGTCTTTTGTTGTTCGTTGAAAAAACGTGTTTGCGTTGTTATTTGTAAATTAAATAAATATATAAATTGTGTTCTAAAAAGTACTAATAGTAACAGAGTATAATATAGTGCAGTATATAATTTCTGAAAAAACCACAAATAAAAATCTGTGTTTCGATTTTCCAACAGAATTTGGCATGTTTTTTTACAAAAGCCTCCGTGAATTCCTTGCCTACGCTATGTGCTGTACTGACTGTAACTGTACCAAATATAAAGCGAGCCTGGATCGTCTGGTTTAGCGTCTGTTGGTGCAAATGTGCATTCATTGATGCTGTCACTTGTACTTGCAGTTTTAAACCAATTATTTATTTATGCAGTTAAAAATTTGTATATGAATTCTATTATTATAATTGTCCACTGTGCATGTTCAAAGATTTTTAATAAAATTAAATAAAAAAAACATTTTATTTGTATTTTATTTTCAGGAATTTTTCCAAAAATATTTAAATATGTTTCTATGCAAACATACTACTTTTTGTACTGAAACAACTGATATGTTTCACTGGAAACATATTTATATTCAGGTCGTTCAAAATCATGTTTTATTTTGAACATATTTATGTTTCGGTTCAAATATTTATTTTATTTGGAAAATTATTGCTTTGGAAAATTTGTACTAAATTCTTGTTTATGAAATATCTAATATAATCTTCTTTATACTGTATTCCTTTCTCATTTAATACATGATCTAATGCTAGTCATCTTCTAAAATTAATACATAGCTATTTCCTCATGCACTAATATAGATTTTAAAAACTTATTTTCTAAAAAAAAATATTTACGCGTACTTTATTTACGTTGTTTGCAACTTTATGCGTTGCGTTTAATGATCATTATGAACTGTTGGTTCTTTATCGCATTCCTTAAAAACTACCGTATTTAATGTATTATCGTAACTTCGTTTAGATCTTTCCGTAGCTTTTTCTTGATTTTGTTTGACTATCTCATGTGTACGCTGTATTTGGTATTTTAATACCTTATTGTAATCTTCACTGTTATAAATTGGTGAACATTTTCGTTTTAGGTTGGTTGGCATGTCAAATTCAAATCTGTATAAAGTACGACAAGGCGTTTGCCCTGTTGACATATGCACTGTGTTATTGTACACATGCATTGCCGAATTCAACCATTGGTTCCAGTTGGACCCATATTCTTTTGCAAAACATCTCAAATACTCCGCTAAAGGTCTGTGACTTCGTTCTATCGAGCCATTCGCCTGCGGGTGATAAGGTGTTATATGCATTTTTTTAATGTTTAATAACTTGTGTCTGAAAATAATTTTGACACAAAATTTGAACCATAAAATATGTAATTAAAATTTTCGGAATATTATAACGCGTGATAATTTCCTCGTAAAAAGCTTTAGCTACTGTGCTTGCTTCCGCGTCTAGGATAGCTACGCATCACATGTATTTTGAAAAATCGTCTTGAAAAGTTAATATATATTTATTTCCCGATACTGTTTCGGGCAAAATTCCTACCAAGTCCATATAAACCTTATTGAATGAACGTGTTGGCGTATCTGTCAAATCATTGGCATTTTGGTTAACTTTGAACTTTTGTTCACTTGGCATTTTGGTAAGTTTCTAACATATTCCTTTATTTGTTTCTGCATTCCCCTCCATTTAAATTGTTTCTTAATCCTAAAGTATGTTTTAAGTGTGCCCTGATGGCCTCCTAGTGCTGAATCATGAAAATCTTTCATCACGGTTTTAATTTCATCTGGATCAGTTAATATTTGAGCTGAATTCGTTTCATTATTTGTATCTATTATTGTTTCATCTACGACTGGTGTACTGATTTGGTGTTTTATTTTTGTGATTTGCTGATCTAAAATATTTTGTGTAGTTTTGGATCGTGTTTGTACGGCTGTAATATCTGGTTCTTTATATGGAATTCTGCTTAAAGCATCCGCATTTAAATTCTTTTTGCCTGGTTTGTAAATTATTTCAAAATCATATAATTTGTGTCGGAAACGCGCAAGGCGGGATGTCTGATCTTTTAAATTTGCAATACATTTTAGAGGCTGATGATCTGTACAAATTTTGAATGGTCGCCCTAATAGGTATGCTCTAAAATTCTTTGTTTCCCAAACAATTGCTAAAAATTCCTTTTCAATGGTAGAATATCGTTTTTCTGCTCCATTTAAAGTTCTCCTTCAAACGCGGTCGGTCGGTCGCTTCCTACTTCACCTTGAGATAAATCTGGATATGCTAATATTGGAGGTGAAATTATTGATTCTTTCAATTTAATAAATGCATTTTGACAATCGTCCGTCCATTTTTAAATTATTAATTGGTAAAGATAACCTTGTCATATTGCTTATGAACTTTCTGTAATAATTAATTAATCCTAAGAATGCTTGTACTTCTTTTCTGTTTCTTGGTACTGGAATATTTGTTACGCATTCGACCTAAGCGGGGTCTGGCAACGCACCAAGTTCTGAACATTTATGCCCTAAATATACAACTTCACGACGTAAAAACTGATTTTAATTTCAGTTGTAGAGAATTTTTACCCAATGTGTATAATGTTACATATTTTTATGGGAAGTGGGCGTGGCACTTATCTGACCACGCCCATTTTCGATAAGTTTATATTTCAATAAAACTTCTCCATACAAAATTTCAAGTCTGTAACTTTAAAATTCGATTTATGTCGACTTAGATTGTGAAAATATCACACTGTGCAATGTGCGAGAGCACAATGCGTATTAATAAAAAAAGAGTTGCCATCAAATTACATAAAAGAATAGTTGTCAGATATATGGTTTAATATATAACAAGTACACTTCAGGGATATTGTGGTTTGTTGTCATAGTTAGTATTCTGTAGTGGCTCAAAGTAGAGGTTGTCAAAGTAGTCGCGTATGTGGATGATGTGGTATACTGGTAACGGGTCTGTTCGGGAACGGAAAATAAAATGATTTATCAGAAATATCACAGCCCTAAATATCAACTTACTTACAAATTATTCCTCCACTATCTTCCACCGTAATGAGATTTTGGAAAACGCCATGTAGAAACTTAACGCCTGGGCCACACGATGTGGTCTGGGGATTGACCCAGACTGACTGTATTTGTTCAAAAACCAAAACAGGTACTCTCAGGTATAAACTACCTACAATAACCAAAACTGAACTGTGTTTTATTACTTGATTAAAAGACTTAGTTCAGTTTGTAATCCATGTTTATTTTATATATTTATGGTTTCAGAAAGAATAGAACTTAACCGGCTGCGTGTTTAAAACAGGCAAGGCCTGGTTTTTCTCAACTGTCAAAAACCCTTATTTTATTTAAGTGATTCCAGATCGCATTAAAACTAATTACAACATATTCCTTTTAAACATTAAAATAATTTTACTTAGTACTAATATTCATTTCATTAAAATTTTATGTTTTTTTACAATACAAGAAAATGCAGATTAAGTAATAATTAAATTCATCTGATATAAAGTATAAAGTTCTAAATATTTGTATATAGTTCGGTGAAAATTCCCCATGAATTTTAATAAGTTTACAATTTATACCAGTGAGGTGTAATCACCTGTCTTCCTGAACGCGTTATATAATTATTCTGATATCTTCTGTAGAATATATATTATTACTAGCATTACTGCAATTATCGTCACCATTGCAATTATTAATGTGAACAATTTGCCAGCACAATTATCTTCAATTTCTTCGTCCTCGTCTTCATCATTATTTAAATGAAATTTTGCTTCTAATTTTAATTGAATTTTTTGACTTTTTTAAATGAATAGTATTACGTCGTTTCATCTTACCAAATTTATCGCGTACCGTGTATGACTAGGTCTGAGGGTTTTAAACGACTATTTGAGCTGAACATTATGTTTTGTAGTAATATGTTTCCCCTATGGAATAGTCGTTGACAGTTTTTTGCTGTTTTGTTATAATAATTCTTCATTTGAGTATTCTCCATTGACGAATAATTCACCTTTAACAATTATAAAGTTTTTTTTCCTGATAAATCGATCCAACCAATCTTCTCCCACGGTGAACAAGAGATGTCATACTTTATCATCGGTTCTTTACAATTTGAATTTTGATACTTCTCGCATAAGCATTTTCCAATTACTTCTTTAAAATCTATATACGGCCAATAAACCAAGACTTAGCTTTCAATAATGTACGATTAATTCCGAAATGTCCCTTTTCATTAATTCTTCTTGTTAACCCTATTCTCAAATTCTTTGGAACTAGAATTCTGTTGTTAAAAAGCAACAAGTCATTTTTAAACGCTATGCAATTTCTGATTTTCCAATAATCTTTAACAGACTTTTATATTTTTGATTTGTCTGTGGCCATCCAGATATATAATATTTGTTCAAATCCTGCAATACTTCATTTTTGCCGTTTCGCCTTTCATTTCCTGAAGTCGATGTTCGGCTACTGAAATACTATGCACAATCTGATTTGATATTCTGTATACTCTCCCGAAGCCGCTCGTGTTAGGGCTCCAGGGGTCCTTTAGTACTTGCCTTTTATTGATGAAACCGTTAGTGACAATGTTCCCTCGAAGTCCACAATTCTTTCCTAACATTTATTATTAAATAAAAACGCAAGGATATTTTAGACTTGCTTTATACTTTTATTAATTATTTTTAAGTATTTTTACAAGCTTGATTTTAAACTGAAAACACGTCTGCTCTCTAAGGCAGTTAAAATCCTAATGCTTAAAATCTAAACTTAACCTCTACTCATCACCTCGGTATCGTGCGACTCACGAACCCCTTGCTTATACTTAGTTCTTAAAACACAACTCATAAATGCAAGCAAGCCTATTCTTAAATCTACGTACTACTAAAAACCTCCTGAACCTCACATCGGATATTACTAATGTTGTGAAATCATTAACTGTGAGAAAATTTCAATGTGCTAAATTCTTAATTGGTTCCCATGCTGGCGTTAATCTTGACTTAAATTACAACCAATGCTTTTGTTGTTGCTTTTAAACCGACGGCACACTTGCTAGCGCGAGTCTCTGATCAAATTGCAACCAATGCATTTTTCGTTGCTTTTAAGCAGACATTATTTTATCTCCTGAAAGTATGCACTCATAAATATTATGCACTTGTTCCAGTTACGTCATTGACGTTATGTTAAGTTAACATGCATCTGTTATTGTGCTTTTAGATTCGAACTTTATGTGCATACGGGTTATGTGCAGGCTTTCATAAATACATAAAAAAAAAACGTTCAACATTCAAAAATATTCAAAATCAATAATTATTTTTCTTATTATTATAATTTATTTTACTTATTTTCATTTTAAGAATCTTATTAATGCTTATCTCGTTACTCAATTACATAATTAATGGTCGCAGTTTTAGTTATATTGTTGATAAAAAAATAAATTTATAACTATATACTTTATGTAACGCTAAAAAGAAAAATGTATAACATTACAAGTCACTGAACGTTGCAATTGACAAAACAGTAGTTGATCAAGTTACCGCTTTGCAATCGCTGCGTTCCGTGTTGCTCAGTTGTTGTTTTTCTTGTTTATTCATGTAAGTCAGTAAATGCTTTAATTTGTGCAACGATTTGTTTTCTTTTAAATTTTTTGCGATATTTTTTAAAAATATTCATTTAATTTTTGTTGAGTATATCTTTAGTTATTGTTTATATTTATAGTTTTCATATTTTTAATGTTTTTTCAAGTTTTTCATTACCTCTTTCTTTAATTGTGTTTTCTATTAATTTAAAACATAAACTGCTGTGATCGCTAGTTCTGTTACTCTCAGTTTACGTGTATAGGTTGGGTGGCTGCATTTTATTTGTTTCTGTCACTGTTTCGAAAAACATTGTTATCATCATTTATTCTCATCTATCGTCTTGATTTTCATAGCTTTGTTAAATTTGATGTCTTCTATGTTCTATGTTGTTTTCAGTCAAATTTTGTTGAGAGCAGATACTAAAATTGGTAATTTTGTAATTTTATATTTCTGGATATTAATACGAATTTGTCTTCTTTAAATGTTTTAAGAGTTATTGTAGCGAAATTAATATCTTCGAAAATCATCTTTAATTATACGTACATGTTGTTGTTTGACGTTGTTCTTTTATATTTCACTTGTTGTCAAAATATTTGAATATATATATTCCTGGTTCTTAGTGTTTTCAATTTTCGTCTTCTCTTTTAAGAAATTATGTTCTTTTGTTGAAGAAATTGTCAGCATAATGTGTGAAAAGTTGTTGATTTAGTACAATTATGATAACTTTGTTGATGTGTCAAATTTCTTTTTCCATCATTTTCGCATTGACAGCTGAATAAGTGTATATGGAATAGCTCCGTCAACTTATTTACAAAATATTACCGTGTTACCGTGTTCGTTGAGTGATAAAATGGTTATCTTTTAATTATATGTACGTAAAGATGTAAAATGTTGTTGCTTCTTTATGGTAAAATAGTCGCAACTTTGCTGATTTGTCGAACTTCCGCATCCATGTTTATAGTGAGCTCCTTTCTTTTAATTAAACATGTTATTGATGTCCAATTGTTGTTATCCGCGCCATGACTCTCACATGTTGTTTTATCATTCTTCTCTTGTACTTCATTACATAATATTACCATTTCAGACCTTTACCCAACAAAATTAAACGATCTTCTTTGACAATTAAAATTTAAACTTAGTGTCTTCTGCGTCGAATTTTATTGTTTGCTGGATTGCTAGTTCTTCTTCGTGCATGTTTTATTTTATTGTCGTGGTTGAAATGCATTTCCAGAACCAGGATTATTATTAAAAATACTTATTACTTTGTATTGTTTACTATAACTTCATAAATAATTTATATTTAACATCATTTTTACTTTCAGTATTCATAATCTTTGTTTATATTAACTTACATCATAGTATTAAAATTTTATATTTTAATTGTATATTTATATTGAACATTTTACTTTTTACTTTTGCCGCTGTGTACATATTTTATTGAACTTTAAAATCTTTAATTTTTTTCTTAATATATAGAAATTCTCTTATTTATAATTTCATTAGCACATGAATCAATGCTAATTCTATTCAAAAATACTTATCTATTTATTCATGCACTAATTTATGAATTTAATCATTATTGCCAATTTTCAATAATGGTAAGCGCGCGCGATTTATGGATAACAACTTTTGTACATTCAATAGGTACATATATATTTTCATACCGTGTAATGATCACATTTAAAACGTTTGTTAATTTAGTTAGATTGTGAATTGTATTTTTTTCTTATCATTCAATTATTGTTCACATTTTTACGCTGCATTAACGTATCTCGTTTCATTTTCGGTACATTAGTGCAGTGGTTCCTAGATGCAAAACGCTGAATTGCATTTTATCGCTTATAACATTAGCTCCTCACTTCTATATGTGCTCCACTTTAGTGTGTGCTACGCTAACATCTATCTGTACTTCAAGTGCAATGATATTTCTGTTGTCTGTTTCCATTGAAAATGCTCTTGACAATGAAATTGAAGTACTGACCTATCTCAATTATAGTGACAATGTATATTTTATTGCTTTGGAAAATTTGTACTAAATTCTTGTTTATGAAATATCTAATATAATCTTCTTTATACTGTATTCCTTTATCATTTAATACATGATCTAATGCTAGTCATCTTCTAAAATTAATACATAGCTATTTCCTCATGCACTAATATAGATTTTAAAAACTTATTTTCTAAAAAAAAATATTTACGCGTACTTTATTTACGTTGTTTGCAACTTTATGCGTTGCGTTTAATGATCATTATGAACTGTTGGTTCTTTATCGCATTCCTTAAAAACTACCGTATTTAATGTATTATCGTAACTTCGTTTAGATCTTTCCGTAGCTTTTTCTTGATTTTGTTTGACTATCTCATGTGTACGCTGTATTTGGTATTTTAATACCTTATTGTAATCTTCACTGTTATAAATTGGTGAACATTTTCGTTTTAGGTTGGTTGGCATGTCAAATTCAAATCTGTATAAAGTACGACAAGGCGTTTGCCCTGTTGACATATGCACTGTGTTATTGTACACATGCATTGCCGAATTCAACCATTGGTTCCAGTTGGACCCATATTCTTTTGCAAAACATCTCAAATACTCCGCTAAAGGTCTGTGACTTCGTTCTATCGAGCCATTCGCCTGCGGGTGATAAGGTGTTATATGCATTTTTTTAATGTTTAATAACTTGTGTCTGAAAATAATTTTGACACAAAATTTGAACCATAAAATATGTAATTAAAATTTTCGGAATATTATAACGCGTGATAATTTCCTCGTAAAAAGCTTTAGCTACTGTGCTTGCTTCCGCGTCTAGGATAGCTACGCATCACATTTATTTTGAAAAATCGTCTTGAAAAGTTAATATATATTTATTTCCCGATACTGTTTCGGGCAAAATTCCTACCAAGTCCATATAAACCTTATTGAATGAACGTGTTGGCGTATCTGTCAAATCATTGGCATTTTGGTTAACTTTGAACTTTTGTTCATTTGGCATTTTGGTAAGTTTCTAACATATTCCTTTATTTGTTTCTGCATTCCCCTCCATTTAAATTGTTTCTTAATCCTAAAGTATGTTTTAAGTGTGCCCTGATGGCCTCCTAGTGCTGAATCATGAAAATCTTTCATCACGGTTTTAATTTCATCTGGATCAGTTAATATTTGAGCTGAATTCGTTTCATTATTTGTATCTATTATTGTTTCATCTACGACTGGTGTACTGATTTGGTGTTTTATTTTTGTGATTTGCTGATCTAAAATATTTTGTGTAGTTTTGGATCGTGTTTGTACGGCTGTAATATCTGGTTCTTTATATGGAATTCTGCTTAAAGCATCCGCATTTAAATTCTTTTTGCCTGGTTTGTAAATTATTTCAAAATCATATAATTTGTGTCGGAAACGCGCAAGGCGGGATGTCTGATCTTTTAAATTTGCAATACATTTTAGAGGCTGATGATCTGTAAAAATTTTGAATGGTCGCCCTAATAGGTATGCTCTAAAATTCTTTGTTTCCCAAACAATTGCTAAAAATTCCTTTTCAATGGTAGAATATCGTTTTTCTGCTCCATTTAAAGTTCTCCTTCAAACGCGGTCGGTCGGTCGCTTCCTACTTCACCTTGAGATAGATCTGGATATGCTAATATTGGAGGTGAAATTATTGATTCTTTCAATTTAATAAATGCATTTTGAAAATCGTCCGTCCATTTTTAAATTATTAATTGGTAAAGATAACCTTGTCATATTGCTAATGAACTTTCTGTAATAATTAATTAATCCCAAGAATGCTTGTACTTCTTTTCTGTTTCTTGGTACTGGAATATTTTTTACGCATTCGACCTAAGCGGGGTCTGGCAACGCACCAAGTTCTGAACATTTATGCCCTAAATATACAACTTCACGACGTAAAAACTGATTTTAATTTCAGTTGTAGAGAATTTTTACCCAATGTGTATAATGTTACATAGTTTTATGGGAAGTGGGCGTGGCATTTATCTGACCACGCCCATTTTCGATAAGTTTATATTTCAATAAAACTTCTCCATACAAAATTTCAAGTCTGTAACTTTAAAATTCGATTTATGTCGACTTAGATTGTGAAAATATCACACTGTGCAATGTGCGAGAGCACAATGCGTATTAATAAAAAAAGAGTTGCCATCAAATTACATAAAAGAATAGTTGTCAGATATATGGTTTAATATATAACAAGTACACTTCAGGGATATTGTGGTTTGTTGTCATAGTTAGTATTCTGTAGTGGCTCAAAGTAGAGGTTGTCAAAGTAGTCGCGTATGTGGATGATGTGGTATACTGGTAACGGGTCTGTTCGGGAACGGAAAATAAAATGATTTATCAGAAATATCACAGCCCTAAATATCAACTTACTTACAAATTATTCCTCCACTATCTTCCACCGTAATGAGATTTTGGAAAACGCCATGTAGAAACTTAACGCCTGGGCCACACGATGTGGTCTGGGGATTAACCCAGACTGACTGTATTTGTTCAAAAACCAAAACAGGTACTCTCAGGTATAAACTACCTACAATAACCAAAACTGAACTGTGTTTTATTACTTGATTAAAAGACTTAGTTCAGTTTGTAATCCATGTTTATTTTATATATTTATGTTTTCAGAAAGAATAGAACTTAACCGGCTGCGTGTTTAAAACAGGCAAGGCCTGGTTTTTCTCAACTGTCGAAAACCTTTATTTTATTTAAGTGATTCCAGATCGCATTAAAACTAATTACAACATATTCCTTTTAAACATTAAAATAATTTTACTTAGTACTAATATTCATTTCATTAAAATTTTATGTTTTTTTACAATACAAGAAAATGCAGATTAATTAATAATTAAATTCATCTGATATAAAGTATAAAGTTCTAAATATTTGTATATAGTTCGGTGAAAATTCCCCATGAATTTTAATAAGTTTACAATTTATACCAGTGAGGTGTAATCACCTGTCTTCCTGAACGCGTTATATAATTATTCTGATATCTTCTGTAGAATATATATTATTACTAGCATTACTGCAATTATCGTCACCATTGCAATTATTAATGTGAACAATTTGCCAGCACAATTATCTTCAATTTCTTCGTCCTCGTCTTCATCATTATTTAAATGAAATTTTTCTTCTAATTTTAATTGAATTTTTTGACTTTTTTAAATGAATAGTATTACGTCGTTTCATCTTACCAAATTTATCGCGTACCGTGTATGACTTGGTCTGAGGGTTTTAAACGACTATTTGAGCTGAACATTATGTTTTGTAGTAATATGTTTCCCCTATGGAATAGTCGTTGACAGTTTTTTGCTGTTTTGTTATAATAATTCTTCATTTGAGTATTCTCCATTGACGAATAATTCACCTTTAACAATTATAAAGTTTTTTTCCTGATAAATCGATCCAACCAATCTTCTCACACGGTGAACAAGAGATGTCATACTTTATCATCGGTTCTTTACAACTTGAATTTTGATACTTCTCGCATAATAAGCATTTTCCAATTACTTCTTTAAAATCTATATACGGCCAATAAACCAAAGACTTAGCTTTCAATAATGTACGATTAATTCCGAAATGTCCCTTTTCATTAATTCTTCTTGTTAACCCTATTCTCAAATTCTTTGGAACTAGAATTCTGTTGTTAAAAAGCAACAAGTCATTTTTAAACGCTATGCAATTTCTGATTTTCCAATAATCTTTAACAGACTTTTATATTTTTGATTTGTCTGTGGCCATCCAGATATATAATATTTGTTCAAATCCTGCAATACTTCATTTTTGCCGTTTCGCCTTTCATTTCCTGAAGTCGATGTTCGGCTACTGAAATACTATGCACAATCTGATTTGATATTCTGTATACTCTCCCGAAGCCGCTCGTGTTAGGGCTCCAGGGGTCCTTTAGTACTTGCCTTTTATTGATGAAACCGTTACTGACAATTTTCCCTCGAAGTCCACAATTCTTTCCTAACATTTATTATTAAATAAAAACGCAAGGATATTTTAGACTTGCTTTATACTTTTATTAATTATTTTTAAGTATTTTTACAAGCTTGATTTTAAACTGAAAACACGTCTGCTCTCTAAGGCAGTTAAAATCCTAATGCTTAAAATCTAAACTTAACCTCTACTCATCACCTCGGTATCGTGCGACTCACGAACCCCTTGCTTATACTTAGTTCTTAAAACACAACTCATAAATGCAAGCAAGCCTATTCTTAAATCTACGTACTACTAAAAACCTCCTGAACCTCACATCGGATATTACTAATGTTGTGAAATCATTAACTGTGAGAAAATTTCAATGTGCTAAATTCTTAATTGGTTCCCATGCTGGCGTTAATCTTGACTTAAATTACAACCAATGCTTTTGTTGTTGCTTTTAAACCGACGGCACACTTGCTAGCGCGAGTCTCTGATCAAATTGCAACCAATGCATTTTTCGTTGCTTTTAAGCAGACATTATTTTATCTCCTGAAAGTATGCACTCATAAATATTATGCACTTGTTCCAGTTACGTCATTGACGTTATGTTAAGTTAACATGCATCTGTTATTGTGCTTTTAGATTCGAACTTTATGTGCATACGGGTTATGTGCAGGCTTTCATAAATACATAAAAAAAAAACGTTCAACATTCAAAAATATTCAAAATCAATAATTATTTTTCTTATTATTATAATTTATTTTACTTATTTTCATTTTAAGAATCTTATTAATGCTTATCTCGTTACTCAATTACATAATTAATGGTCGCAGTTTTAGTTATATTGTTGATAAAAAAATAAATTTATAACTATATACTTTATGTAACGCTAAAAAGAAAAATGTATAACATTACAAGTCACTGAACGTTGCAATTGACAAAACAGTAGTTGATCAAGTTACCGCTTTGCAATCGCTGCGTTCCGTGTTGCTCAGTTGTTGTTTTTCTTGTTTATTCATGTAAGTCAGTAAATGCTTTAATTTGTGCAACGATTTGTTTTCTTTTAAATTTTTTGCGATATTTTTTAAAAATATTCATTTAATTTTTGTTGAGTATATCTTTAGTTATTGTTTATATTTATAGTTTTCATATTTTTAATGTTTTTTCAAGTTTTTCTTTACCTCTTTCTTTAATTGTGTTTTCTATTAATTAAAACATAAACTGCTGTGATCGCTAGTTCTGTTACTCTCAGTTTACGTGTATGGGTTGGGTGGCTGCATTTTATTTGTTTCTGTCACTGTTTCGAAAAACATTGTTATCATCATTTATTCTCATCTATCGTCTTGATTTTCATAGCTTTGTTAAATTTGATGTCTTCTATGTTGCGTTGTTTTCAGTCAAATTTTGTTGAGAGCAGATACTAAAATTGGTAATTTTGTAATTTTATATTTCTGGATATTAATACGAATTTGTCTTCTTTAAATGTTTTAAGAGTTATTGTAGCGAAATTAATATCTTCGAAAATCATCTTTAATTATACGTACATGTTGTTGTTTGACGTTGTTCTTTTATATTTCACTTGTTGTAAAAATATTTGAATATATATATTCCTGGTTCTTAGTGTTTTCAATTTTCGTCTTCTCTTTTAAGAAATTATGTTCTTTTGTTGAAGAAATTGTCAGCATAATGTGTGAAAAGTTGTTGATTTAGTACAATTATGATAACTTTGTTGATGTGTCAAATTTCTTTTTCCATCATTTTCGCATTGACAGCTGAATAAGTGTATATGGAATAGCTCCGTCAACTTATTTACAAAATATTACCGTGTTACCGTGTTCGTTGAGTGATAAAATGGTTATCTTTTAATTATATGTACGTAAAGATGTAAAATGTTGTTGCTTCTTTATGGTAAAATAGTCGCAACTTTGCTGATTTGTCGAACTTCCGCATCCATGTTTATAGTGAGCTCCTTTCTTTTAATTAAACATGTTATTGATGTCCAATTGTTGTTATCCGCGCCATGACTCTCACATGTTGTTTTATCATTCTTCTCTTGTACTTCATTACATAATATTACCATTTCAGACCTTTACCCAACAAAATTAAACGATCTTCTTTGACAATTAAAATTTAAACTTAGTGTCTTCTGCGTCGAATTTTATTGTTTGCTGGATTGCTAGTTCTTCTTCGTGCATGTTTTATTTTATTGTCGTGGTTGAAATGCATTTCCAGAGCCAGGATTATTATTAAAAATACTTATTACTTTGTATTGTTTACTATAACTTCATAAATAATTTATATTTAACATCATTTTTACTTTCAGTATTCATAATCTTTGTTTATATTAACTTACATCAAAGTATTAAAATTTTATATTTTAATTGTATATTTATATTGAACATTTTACTTTTTACTTTTGCCGCTGTGTACATATTTTATTGAACTTTAAAATCTTTAATTTTTTTCTTAATATATAGAAATTCTCTTATTTATAATTTCATTAGCACATGAATCAATGCTAATTCTATTCAAAAATACTTATCTATTTATTCATGCACTAATTTATGAATTTAATCATTATTGCCAATTTTCAATAATGGTAAGCGCGCGCGATTTATGGATAACAACTTTTGTACATTCAATAGGTACATATATATTTTCATTACACATTTAAAACGTTTGTTAATTTAGTTAGATTGTGTATTGTATTTTTTTCTTATCATTCAATTATTGTTCACATTTTTACGCTGCATTAACGTATCTCGTTTCATTTTCGGTACATTAGTGCAGTGGTTCCTAGATGCACAACGCTGAATTGCATTTTATCGCTTATAACATTAGCTCCTCACTTCTATATGTGCTCCACTTTAGTGTGTGCTACGCTAACATCTATCTGTACTTCAAGTGCAATGATATTTCTGTTGTCTGTTTCCATTGAAAATGCTCTTGACAATGAAATTGAAGTACTGACCTATCTCAATTATAGTGACAATGTATATTTTATTGCTTTGGAAAATTTGTACTAAATTCTTGTTTATGAAATATCTAATATAATCTTCTTTATACTGTATTCCTTTCTCATTTAATACATGATCTAATGCTAGTCATCTTCTAAAATTAATACATAGCTATTTCCTCATGCACTAATATAGATTTTAAAAACTTATTTTCTAAAAAAAAATATTTACGCGTACTTTATTTACGTTGTTTGCAACTTTATGCGTTGCGTTTAATGATCATTATGAACTGTTGGTTCTTTATCGCATTCCTTAAAAACTACCGTATTTAATGTATTATCGTAACTTCGTTTAGATCTTTCCGTAGCTTTTTCTTGATTTTGTTTGACTATCTCATGTGTACGCTGTATTTGGTATTTTAATACCTTATTGTAATCTTCACAGTTATAAATTGGTGAACATTTTCGTTTTAGGTTGGTTGGCATGTCAAATTCAAATCTGTATAAAGTACGACAAGGCGTTTGCCCTGTTGACATATGCACTGTGTTATTGTACACATGCATTGCCGAATTCAACCATTGGTTCCAGTTGGACCCATATTCTTTTGCAAAACATCTCAAATACTCCGCTAAAGGTCTGTGACTTCGTTCTATCGAGCCATTCGCCTGCGGGTGATAAGGTGTTATATGCATTTTTTTAATGTTTAATAACTTGTGTCTGAAAATAATTTTGACACAAAATTTGAACCATAAAATATGTAATTAAAATTTTCGGAATATTATAACGCGTGATAATTTCCTCGTAAAAAGCTTTAGCTACTGTGCTTGCTTCCGCGTCTAGGATAGCTACGCATTACATTTTTTTTGAAAAATCGTCTTGAAAAGTTAATATATATTTATTTCCCGATACTGTTTCGGGCAAAATTCCTACCAAGTCCATATAAACCTTATTGAATGAACGTGTTGGCGTATCTGTCAAATCATTGGCATTTTGGTTAACTTTGAACTTTTGTTCATTTGGCATTTTGGTAAGTTTCTAACATATTCCTTTATTTGTTTCTGCATTCCCCTCCATTTAAATTGTTTCTTAATCCTAAAGTATGTTTTAAGTGTGCCCTGATGGCCTCCTAGTGCTGAATCATGAAAATCTTTCATCACGGTTTTAATTTCATCTGGATCAGTTAATATTTGAGCTGAATTCGTTTCATTATTTGTATCTATTATTGTTTCATCTACGACTGGTGTACTGATTTGGTGTTTTATTTTTGTGATTTGCTGATCTAAAATATTTTGTGTAGTTTTGGATCGTGTTTGTACGGCTGTAATATCTGGTTCTTTATATGGAATTCTGCTTAAAGCATCCGCATTTAAATTCTTTTTGCCTGGTTTGTAAATTATTTCAAAATCATATAATTTGTGTCGGAAACGCGCAAGGAGGGATGTCTGATCTTTTAAATTTGCAATACATTTTAGAGGCTGATGATCTGTAAAAATTTTGAATGGTCGCCCTAATAGGTATGCTCTAAAATTCTTTGTTTCCCAAACAATTGCTAAAAATTCCTTTTCAATGGTAGAATATCGTTTTTCTGCTCCATTTAAAGTTCTCCTTCAAACGCGGTCGGTCGGTCGCTTCCTACTTCACCTTGAGATAAATCTGGATATTGGAGGTGAAATTATTGATTCTTTCAATTTAATAAATGCATTTTGACAATCGTCCGTCCATTTTTAAATTATTAATTGGTAAAGATAACCTTGTCATATTGCTTATGAACTTTCTGTAATAATTAATTAATCCCAAGAATGCTTGTACTTCTTTTCTGTTTCTTGGTACTGGAATATTTTTTACGCATTCGACCTTAGCGGGGTCTGGCAACGCACCAAGTTCTGAACATTTATGCCCTAAATATACAACTTCACGACGTAAAAACTGACATTTTTCGGTAATTAATTTTAAATTATGATCTCCTAGTTTCTGTTATACTTTACTTAATCTGTGTTCATGTTCGCTTATATTTTTCCCATACACAACTATATCATCAAGATATACAAAACAATCGATACCCTGTAACCCTGTTAAGATGTGATTCATTATCCTCTGGAAAGTTGCTGGTGCCCCTGTTAAACCGAAAGGCATCCTATTGAATTCAAAAGGTCCAAGTCCTGTACTGAAGGCAGTTTTTTTCTTTATCACCTTCTTCTACTAAGACCTGATGATAGCCACATGCTAAATCTAAAGTTGAAAAATACCGACTGTGACCTAATTGATCTAATATTTCATCTATTCGCGAAATCGGAAATACCTGTTTTATGGTTACGTCATTTAATTTACGGAGATCTATGACAAGTCTCCATTTTTATTCCCTACACTAAGAGTGAAAGGGTATATTCAGTTTGGTACGCCGTTTGTAACACCCAGAAGGAAGCATATCCGGTAAAGAAAAGTACATATATTCTTGATCAGCATGATCTCCTGAGTCGATTTAGAGAGAGTCTGTCTGTTGAAATCCCTACTACTTAAAAAATTGAAGAGTTAGATGAATGAAACTGATAACTTAGATTACTTATATACCTACGCTGTATGTGCGTTAAAATTGGCTAGATTGGTTCATTGTGACCTGTGATCTGACCATTTATATTGAAATACCTCATATAAAATTTACAACTACAGCTCAATTTTACTGTTTACGTGCTTAGGTAAACTTTTTTGGTCAAATATATATTGACTTCATGCACAAATATATGAAGATAATGTTTTCCCGCGAAACGACTTGTGGTTCCAAAAAACAAAAATCGAAATTCGGTACACCTACCCATTTGTAAATATGGGTATCAAATGAATGGAAATTCTTCAGCGATTGAAAGTTCGTAGTTATTTTCAGGACTCGTATTCCCTGGTGACCTATGTACCACTTTGAATGGTAACCACACATATGTGTAGGGTATGTATAGTCGGCATAGACCGACTATAATTTTGATAATCCTAACTATCATAATAAAACCTACTTTAAAATTTCCCATGTGATCTAACCTTCCCAACCATGTGATCTAACCTTCCCAACTTCCAATAGTAACGGTGAATTCCAGGGTGATATGCTTGGCGATATAATGCCAGCATCTAACATTTTGTTAACCTGTCTATTAATTTCCTCTCTATGTGTGTGTGGAAGTTTGTATTGCTTTTGGTTAATTGGTGGTTGATTCCATTGTGTTGTTATGTCGTGTTTAAGTATCGGCGTGTATAACAGTTCGTCACCTTCTAAGTGAAAAACATCGTGGTATGAAATACAAAGATTTTGCACAATGTAATTTCCTCCTTATTTAAAGATTCATCGATGTTAATTTTTTTAATAATTTTTTATATTCACTGAATTTATAGTATTTATTGTAGAATTGTTTGTATCTGATTCCCTATACTGATTAAAATTTGAAAATTTCGGTTTAAAATTGTTGTCTATTATAATGTCCTTTTCTGTAGCATTTAATACTGAGACAAAAACTTTATTTTTGTTAACATTCGATAAGCTTTCTCCCAAATATACTCCAGGATAAATTTCTTGTTTATGTATTAATACAATTGGAATTTTTGTTTTTAGTGTAATTCTTGGCATGATTTTTATTTCATGATTGTAATAAATATTTTCTATGTCGGCTCGCGTTTTCATTGATAACCGGATAGTGTGATTCTTTCCTTTATCATAGAATGTTATGGTCTTATTAATTGCGTTTATTACGGATCTATTCCATTTTTTATCCCGTCCTATTATTCCTTGTTCAAGAGATACTACATGCATTATTAAATGTAACCACTTTATATT
Organism: Dryomyza anilis; assembly: GCA_951804985.1. Classification (NCBI taxonomy): domain Eukaryota; kingdom Metazoa; phylum Arthropoda; class Insecta; order Diptera; family Dryomyzidae; genus Dryomyza; species Dryomyza anilis. Next base: position 58,490,220 of record OX638130.1, on the reverse strand, counting down.
ACTGTGTTGTATATTGGTTGTGCCTAACGTCCTTACGCATCCACCAAAAGCCCCCTCAAAATCTTTCTTACTATTCTTGTCAAAATCCGGTAGTTGTATCATTGCACCTTCTTTTATTATGCTTGCATCTGCTCCTGAGTCTACTAGTAATATGAGTTTTCCATTTTTAGCTGTCTCGCAAGGTACTTCAATGAACTCATTACTTACATTAGACAATTTAAAACAGTCCCCCTTTCTATTGTATATTTTGTTAATTCTCTTTTTATTTAATCCACTCAACTGTTGTCTGATTTTTTTATCATAACATTTTAAAAAATTTTCAAACTTTTTCAACATTCCTGTAAACATATTGTTCACCTTTTGACCTATTTGCATTTCTTCCCATATACATCTTTGCCGATTAGTTTCATCTGCTACTAATTTAATTTTGCCCCTATTGCTATTATCATATATATAAAGAAATGTATTAATGCAAAAATTACCATTGTCACTCCCTCACAATCAAACCACGGTGGATCAATATGTGTATCAACGGTCACTTCCGACGTCTGATTTGCAATATTTTCCTCCACTTTTTTTTTCTCTCATTTTTAAGAGTTTGGGTAGTTAATGTGATCACAGACCTTTCAGCCTTTTGATTTACTATTTCTACCCTTTTTGACCTAATTTTGCTATTTTAAGTGGGTCCCCAGCTTACTGGCCTTGGCTCCTGATAGTTTTCCTTGTTTTGATTATTCTCCCTCGCCAGATAATCCCTCTTGGCGTAGCAATTAGTTTCCACATGACCAAGTCTACGACACCAATCACATTTTAAATTATTCTAGGGGTATTTCCATTGTTATTATTTCTATTATTATTATTATTATTGGTACGGTGCGTAATGTTATGTCCTGTTTGCAAATTGTTGTTTAAAAATTCCTTATTAACGACTGGATGGTTTTGTGTACCAAACCCTTCCTTATTTTGAGTTTCTAATCTAATGGGAGCACACCTCCAACTAGATTCGTGCCCATATTTTTCACACTCTTTACAAAACGGTGTGTTTTTCCGCGTAATACATTCGTCTCGTGTATGTCCCTTTTTCTGGCAAAACTAGCATGTTGGTCGTATTTTTTATCCTTCCGTTTTATTTTGTGTTGATATTTTGTGATTCAGTGGGGTAGTTTGAAAAGACGCAGTTTGACACAGCTAATGAATTCTTCTTTGTTTTCTTCTGTAATTTTTAGACTTGCTAACGCACAACCATCCATGAATCTATAAAGTTCAGTTTTAACGGACGGTGATTCCGATCCCATAAAAAATGGAACCACACTTACTACGTATTTCATTACAGTATCTAACGTCATTTCTAATGTTGTCTCCGGTGCTGTTATTTTATCAAACTTTCCTTCAATCTGTAACACCTCCTTATGATATAATGATGTTTCGTGGGCGAGCTTAACTTCCGATTCTAAAAATCTGATTTTCGAATCTAATTCTCTTTCTTTATTATTGGCTTCTTCTAATGTTTCGAATTCTAGTCTAGGCTGTTGGCTCAGTGCTCGTTCAAGTGATTCGTCCGAAATATCTTTATTTTTCAGCAAATTTCTTAATTTTTCGTTTTCTTCCTCTATTCCACTAGCCTGATCTAACAACTCCTGCCGTTCTTCTACAATATCGTTTAATTTTTTATTTAATGCAAGGATTGAAACCGTAACCGAAACCGATATCCATTTAAAACCGTTTCATTTTTAAAACCGAAATCGTAACCGAAACCGTTATACGAAAATCAGAAATAAACCGATATCCAAAACCGATATAAACATTTTCGGTTTTATACCGGTTTAAAACGGTTTTTAAAAAAGTAAAAAAAGAAACAGAAAAACTTATTTTATTTTATATAGAAGAACTTACGTAAAATGTCATTAATTAAAATTTGTAGTTCCCAAAATAAACATTTTTGGTTGCACAAAAATTCACAAGTTGTTTTTTGAGAAACGATATTTCCGAAACAAATTTGGTCTAAAATTTGTTTTTTGTTTCATTAATCGAATTAACAACAAAACACCAGCAACTCCAAGCAAAGTTTTTACGTTAAAAAAATGATTCAAATTTTAATAATATTGGTTTTTTCTTTATTTTATTAGTAAAATATATAGGGGAGCTTGGGGTAAAGTGGGACAAGTTTCGAAAAGTTCATTTGAATATTTTTTATATTCTTTTAAAAGATCTATTCAATAGAAAACTATTTATAAGTATTCTGATGGATTTATGACTGATGTTTCAAAACAGCTCAATTTCGGACATAAACAAAACAATGGTAATGCAAGAAAAAATGTAAAAAAGTTTCAAATTATTAACATCTCAGTAACTATTTAAGGAAATACGAAAAATGAAGTGCAAGTTCGACAAGTTTAAACATTTCAAGTATAAGGCAGATATTTGTTTACATTAGTGATGATTAAAAATTTCTTGTTCTTGCATCTTGTTCTTGCATTTTTTTTTGCAAGAACAAAAACGAGAAAAAGATCGAGATTTTGCAAAAAAAAAAAAAGAACAAGAGCAAGTTATTTTAATGTATTTATTATGTATTTAAGGTAATAATGATATACAAAATAATTCATGATATTACTAAATATTGAATAACAAGTAACAATGGAAAGCGTGCAAAATATTTATGAACGTGAACATTAATGAAGATGTGTGTTTTTTTGTTTTTGTCAATTCTAAAGAATATAAGCATCTTAAAAATAAGGCCTGTGAAGCACTTTTGAAGCGGTAAACACCTTTAAAAGTGCTTCAAAAGTCGCTTCAAAAAGATAAAACGGACAAAACAATGTTTTTCTCTTTTCTTCGCTACGCTAGTTCGTACATCGATTGTGCATATGCACTGTGCTATGCACATTATTATTTTTGTATTACTTTTATATATAGTTTTTTTGTTAATTGTAAAATCATGAAGTAATAAAAAATTTTATATGAACATTTTACAGTGTGATATATTTAGCTGATATATTGCTTTTTGTGTTTTTCTTTTTTCACAAATCCGCTGATTCGTTTGAAAGTGCAACAACAACAAAAATGCGAATAAAGCAGCATCCAAGCTTTTGATAGAATTTTTGGCGGGAAATTTTTTGTACCACAAGAGAACTCGTTGTTGTTGCCAACTAGAGAGCTGTACTAGATACATACAAGTAGTGTAGTGCCATGCGTCTGTCCATTGTCATGCGTCTGTCCGTTGTCATGCGTCTGTCTGTTGTCATGCGTCTGTTTGTTGCCATGCGATGATACAGGATAGCAACGAAGAGTTGTCGTTGTAAAAGTGTGTGTATACGAATCGTAATTGTTATATTCTCTTCTTTCTGTTAGTATTCGCTTTGTAGCGTTTGTGTTCGCATGGTGTTCGCAAAGAAAAATGTTACTCTGCAAGAAATTATTTGAGTTCTCTTGACGAAAACAGAAATATGCCTATACGAAATATTCCTTATATTTATTGTATATGTATATCGTCGTTGTAGAACGAAAAGTCACCAAATACATTTTTATGAAAAACTTATATTTTCGAGTTTGTTGATTAATATTATAAAAAGGAATTGATGCATTTTTAAAGGTGAATTATCAATTGATAGATTTACATTTTCCTATCATGTGGTAAAAAAATTGAGATCATCTATTAAAAATTGACAGATACATAAAGATGTTTGTAAAATATATTTAGCATTTTGAAAATGTATTTGGTGACTTTCGTTCATTTTATCTTTTTATTCATTTTTTCGTTCATTTTATATTGTCTCGTCAACATCACTTGATTTATACAATTATTTTTTATTAGTTAATTCTTGTTAAAATATAATTCATATTTTTTTGTTATTGGGTTTTTTTTTTTTTTGTTAGTAAAATGTTGAAGAAATTGAAAATATGGAGAAAAAGTAACTTAAATACAATTAGTGTTCAAATTCTATTTGTTTTCATAATTAATATGCAGTTTAAGATATTTGTCTTCGATCTTTTATTTAAAATTTAAAAGTTTAAGATTACCATTTCTTGCCTTGCACTTGCAAATGATCATCACTAGTTTACATATATTGCAGTTCACAGAATTGTTGAAGTTTAATTTCTTTGGCTTTTATGGAAGAATATTGTACAAAATTCTTCTTCTTTGCAATACAGATCATATCTCAGGTGAAGTCAAAATGTTGCTTTTCATTGGTTTGTGGTCACGAAATTTTAAATTATTTTTTTTTTCTTGGCGTAATCAATTAAATAATTCATATAACACAATATTTTTACTAAAATAACAACAAACATTGTTTAAATTACGTTTCCCACTTTACTCCAATATCATAATTTGATCATTATTTAGCACCATATAAAAAATGTAAAATTATTTGAAAAATATGTACAAAAAAAATGTATACAAAAAACGGAATCAAAACCGAAACCGTAACATGGAACCGGTATACCGAAATCGTTTCGTTATAAAAACTTAAAACTGAAACCGTAACCGAAACCGAAACGCGGAAAAAACCGAAATCGAAACCGTTATTCGTTTAGGTTTCAATCCTTGATTTAATGCAGTAAATTCCCCTTTCCAATCTTCTAATTCTTTTATTTTATGAGCACTTTTATGTTCCAAGAAGTATACTAACTGTTCAAAAACTACGTCAACTCTTAAGACTTCTGAGTATACCCGTGTGGTACTGACTTTATTTTTTATTAATTCTAAAGTTTCTTTATTGTTAACTTCCGTACTAATTTGATTACACAATTTCTCAGTAAATCTGCCAAGTTGTCCTAATAAATTTATATATGCTACTCCCAATTCCTCAAAGTTCGCCATATAATCATTAAAATATTCAATTAAAATTTATAAATTTGTTTAATTTCATTCTTTCTATCATTTAATTTCACCATTTATTTACAACTTTCATACTCACTAAAATTGACTCAATATTTAAATATACCTTCCTTTCCACACCTTCAAATTCGTTCCTTCAAATTCGTCCTTCAGTCCTTTTTGTAGATTCTTGAAAAACCGACTGCGCCAAAATGTTGTGGGCTCCAGGGGTCATTTTGTACTTGCCTTTTATTGATGAAACCGTTAGTGACAATTTTCCCTCGAAGTCCACAATTCTTTCCTAACATTTATTAATAAATAAAAACGCAAGGATATTTTAGACTTGCTTTATACTTTTATTAATTATTTTTAAATATTTTTACAAGCTTGAGTTTAAACTGAAAACACGTCTGCTCTCTAAGGCAGTGAAAATCATAATGCTTAAAATCTAAACTTAACCTCTACTCATCACCTCGGTATTGTGCGACTCACGAACCCCTTGCTTATAATTAGTTCTTAAATCACAACTCATAAATGCAAGCAAGCATATACTTAAATCTACGTACTACTAAAAACCTCCTGAACCCCACATCGGATATTACTAATGTTGTGAACTCATTAACGGAAAATTCTTAATTGGTTCCCATGCTGGCGTTAATCCTGACTTAAATTACAACCAATGCTTTTGTTGTTGGTTTTAAACCGACGGCACACATGCTAGCGTGAGTCTCGGATCAAATTGCAACCAATGCATTTTTCGTTGCTTTTAAGCAGACTTAATTTTATCTCCTGAAAGTATGCACTCATAAACATTATGCACTTGTTCCAGTTACGTCGTTGACGTTATGTTAAGTTAACATGCTGTTGTGAATTAGCGCATACATTTTTCTTTTCTTTATAGTTCTTCACTATTCATTCAGTTTTGGATGTTTCTGTACATATGTTGAGCGCATCATGTTTTTATATCATGTTGTACTCATGCTGTACAGCAACATGTTCATAGCATTGTCCCAACGCTTCACGTTGGCAACAATGATAATAATTTGGCAAGCGCTAAAGCTTTGCTTAGACCACACCTCTTTCAGGTTAGCTTGCACAGTTAACAGAAGCTGGCAATAATTTGGCAAAGCAATAAAGCTTTACTTAGACCACACCTCTTTCAAGAGGCTTGCAATACAATTTTCCATTGCATAATTTTGGGTCTATGTTAAAATAAGCAAAGCAGCGATTGCCAACAATTCTGATATTTCGCAATTGGTGTCAGCTAAAAACTGCAAGTCGGACTTTCTTCAAAAGTCACGTACACCAAAATTGAGTGAAAGTGAAAACTCACTAGAACATAGTGAGAATAGAATTTAAGAAAAGCTTGCAACGAAGGTATTGTTAATACCTTTGGTTGCAATTTTAAAGATTGTAGTTTAACCAACCTCAAGTGGAGGTACTAAAATAGTAAAAGTGGCTTTTCAATTCTAAAATTAATAAAAGTGTCTTTTCAACTCTAAAAATAAAGAAGTGTCTTTTGATTAATTAAATTGTAAAATAAATAAATGTAAAATAAATCAACTCAAATATTTCCAACATTCTCAAGGACCGAGAGTGGGAAAGAGGACGTAGAACGAATGGAGGAGGACGAAGGACGTAAAAACCCAAATATAAAATGATGAGTTTTTAAAGTTTTGAATAAAAAATATTTTAGTTAGAATGTAACTATTATAAAAAAAAAATCAATGAAAAATAAAATATGTATATAAAATTAAATACACACTGAGATTCCAAACCACGGACCCTCCAGTGTATAATAGAAATATTAATTTAAAATAATATGGAAAGTAAAAAAAAAAGACTACGAAATATTACTTAAAATAAAATAATATATAATAAAAATATGACAATAAATAAAAGAAAATACACACTGCGAATCCGAACTCCGGACCCTCCAGTGTATAATAAAATAATTCATACTATTAGTATGTAAATTATAATTTTCATTAAATATAAAACGATAACACTATAAAATCAAAAAAATATTTATATTCAAAACGTATCAGTTTTTCGCAGCACTGATTGCTGGTGATAAAAATAATAAATTTGTATATCAAATTAAATGGAAATTAAAATGCGATCAAAAAATCATTATATAATAATTTATGAAATTATAATTTACAAAATAATTTATAAATTATTAAATCAAAAATACAAAATAAAATATTTAAAATCATACCTGAAGTGGAGGTACTAAAATAGTAATCATGTAAAAATTTATATAAAAAAATGTCATAAGTAAAGGTAAACAAAGGACAAAAATATATGATATGACCAAAATGTATTATATTTCTAGCACAACTCAGGTCCCATTTTAAGGACAAGTGAAATCGTTTAAACTTTTAACAACCGAATAATATGCTGAAAGTACATACTAGTATATTGATCCAATTCAATTTAATAGAACCCATCTTTTAAATCGAGCACTGTCAAATAATCAGCTTCTCTTCTCCTTTTATCCGAAATTTCGTCCAACATTGGGTATTATGAAGTATTCATCTTTTAGCACCTTGTTCAACTCTTGGCGATCCAATCTAATAGAGTTATCTTCCATAATAATTACGTTATGTTCCCAACTTGATGGTTCATCAATTCTTTGTATTATCCGCAAACTTTCCAGTTCGCTAAGTTTGTCCTTAACTTTGTCCCTTACCTTCAACGGAATTGCACTAAATTATCCAGCACTTCCAGTTTTTGATCTTTTTTTATATTACCGCTGCCTTGATTGATTGAAAAGTAGGGGGGAAACACCTCTGTGCATAGCACAGAGTACTCCTAGGCCATAAAGTAGGTTCGTTGTGACCTCCGATTTTGTGTCGCTTATAGTGTGTTGTAGCTACAGTTTCGCTACTCAATTTCGGTTAGAAATTCCATTGATTTGACAAAGTTTCTTAGTTCATTCCAGTACAAGCCTCCCTGTTGTTTCAATGATGAAATAAGGGGAGCTCCAAAGTGGATAAATCTTAGTCTGGCAAAAACCGGGCAGTGACCTCTGTCTCTTCCTCACAAGCATTGCAGATGTAAGAGTCGACTCTTCCCAATTTGAAAAGATGATATCTTAGCTCATTATGGCCCGTGAGGATGCCTGTAAATTGTTTTAACTCTTTTTTATTAAGTGTTAGAACTCTGTTTGTCTTGGATTTGTCCGGGGGGGGCACCAGAGCCATTTAGTGGCTTGGTCCACGCTTGATTCATCACATGATGTTTTATGTACTTGATATACCCATGCCATGAGCTTATCTCGTTTTCAAGAAATTGTAAAGGTCAGCCGGTTATGACTGATATTGTGTCCATTTCTGATCCATTTCTCGCCAATTCGTCGGCTGTTTCGTTCCCCTCAATGTTACAGTATTGTGGGACACATATAAATTCCATTGTGTTAAGTAAGAGATCAGCAAGGGCTTCTTTACATTGTAAAACCATCCAGGGTCACCTTGTCCGTCATCTTGTCCGTGGATATAACTCTAATGGCAACTCGGCTGTCTGCAAAAATGTTAATACAGTTCTGTACACAGTGAGTGCTTTGTATAAATTTAGCTCCCTCTGTTATAGGCACTACTTTCGACTGAAAGACGGTGTTGTGGTCATGCAGGCGGAGGTTTTCTTCTGCAGAAAAGGCTTCACAGAAGAAGCCTGCTCCAGTTCTCCGTTTAGTTTTGATCAGTCAGTGTGTAGGTGGATCCCCGGGCTGCTAGACAATACCTGACCAGTGTTCCATTCCTTCCTAGTCGGGAAAGCTAACTTTGCAGCGGTATGATTGGTTGACTCCGGGATGCGGATGCAGTTTTAATTACCTGAAAAAAACAGTGTTGGGAATTGAGTTAACTATGGTCTGGTGCTTGGTCAATGTCTCGGAATTAAGCCATCCTCCAAGGATGTTTAGTCTAGTCGAGCCGCTGTGACAGCGGTCTTATATTTAACTTGAATGTGTATTGGACGTATGTTTAGAATAGTCTCAATGACTTTGGTCGAAGTGGTAGACATCGCACCTGAGATGCAGAGAAAACACGCCCTTTGCATCTTCTCGAGTAGTTTGATGTTACATTTACGTCCCATAGCCGTCCACCATACAAGTGACGCGTGGCGTCGCACGGTGAACAAAAAAGCACTTTTTTTGAACAAAATTATATAACTTCAAAACAAATCAGTAGATTTCGTTGATTTTTTTTTACTTAATAAAAAAAATATCAGGGTATAGTTATGCTTTACAAAATGTTTCTATTGATTCGCAAAAGTTATGTAAAAATAATTTAACTTCGAGAATTTTGTGGAAATGTTTGACATGTGATTTTTAAAATCTGGAGCAGATATCGGTATAATATATTTTTTATTTTTGACCACATTGATAGTGATCTGAAATAAGTTTGTGTTAATGAAGGGTATCGTTTGCAGTCCTTAAAATAAATTTACAAAAAAGGTACATATTTATGAAATTAGGAAATAAAATGGTAATTTTTGCCATGTAATTTCTCCTAATCCGGGAACGATATCAGGGTAATATTTTTTGCCACATTAATTACGATTACAAAAAAGTTGTGCGAAGGGATATCGTTTGCAGTCCTTGAAATTAATTTACAAAAAAATTAGAATAAAACTGTTTTTTTTTGCCATGTAATTTCTTCTAATCCGGGAAAGATATCGGGATCATATTTTTTTTTGATTTTTTATCACATTGATTATGATTAGAAAAAAGTTAGTGTGAACGAAGGATATCGCTTGCAGTCCTTGAAATAAATTTACAAAAAGGAACAAATGTATGAAAAATGCTAATTTTTGCCAAGTGAATTTCTCCTAATCCGGGAACGATATCGGGATGATATATTTTTCGTTTTTTACCACATTAATTGTGATTCGAGAAAAGTAAATGCGAACAGAGAATATCGCTTACAGTCCTTGAAATAAATTTACAAGAAGGCACACATGTATGAAATTAGAATAAAAAAGATAATTTTTGACACGTAATTTCTCCTAATCCGGGAAAGATATCGCTATGATTTTTTTTTATTTTTTACCACATTAATTGTGATTAGAAAAAAGTTAGCACGTGTGAAGGATATCTGTAGGTTTAATTGATATAAAATTATTACACTAAACGCTTTAAATCAAATAAGTAAATTTCTAACGAAAATGGTAGTATTTCAAAACAAATTTCTTGTAAACCGGAGCAAACCGGAAACTATTTTTTTTTATGCAAATGCAGGGATATTTTAGTTATGTTCCAGTATATATCTCCATATTTTTGTATGGAATGCAATTTTTTCCTAACTTTGAAGGCTAACATCTCTTAAACTGTTAATGTTATAAGAAAAATGGTTACAGATTATTCTTAGTGGGTCTTTTATGTATGTAACAGTAAAAAAAATTTTGAAAATTTAAAAATAAAAAAATTGCGTTTTGTTCAAAAATATCATCATTTTGTTCACCGTGCGTCGCTAGAGCAATGGGGGACGGACGTGTCGCGCCGATCTACCACTTTTAAATACTTTTTCGTCGTTCTGTCCATTGTCGTAGTCTATTTATTTGTTAAAAGTCGTGCTAAGTGTCGTCTAGTGTAGTCTTAAAAAAAAAACAATAAATGCAAACCATTAAAACAATAGAAATTACAATCAAAAGAAAAACTTTTAGCAAAACACGCGCAAAAATTATATTAAAAACCAAAAACCTTAAAAAGCAAAAACAATATAAATACCAACAGCAACAATAAAAACCTGTTTCGTGCACTGCCTGCAGAGCTGACCATCGCCACACGCAGCTTCGTCTCTTACAATTGTTAATGCAAGGGGCTCATCTATGCCCTCTGCAGCAATTGCACATTTTGTTTTTCGTTCTCCTTTCCTCCCTCTTCCTACTCCCGCTACTAACGTGCACAGTTGATGTTGCACTGAGTGCGTAATTCAGGCCGTGGCAAAGGCATAACACTGACCACGGGTTGTTTTGCGCTCTCATTTGTTTGTGTCAATCACTGCACGTTAGTAGTATGTTTGTATGTGTTGAGCTCGCCCATTAGGAAATGTCGCAAAAATTACGCATAGATTTTTGCAACATTCGTGGGCTGAGGGCGATTTTTTTAATAAACTAGATGCCATCTGATTCGATCTCAAATATATTGGAGCAATTTCCAGGCAGTGAAATTGTTGTCGCCGGCGATTTTAATGTGCACAACACCACCTGGTTGAGCCACTCGGGTCTATCAACACAGGAGGGTTGTTATGTTTGGCGAGTGCAATCAACTCACTCAAATATTGATGAAGCCGCGTGTCGTCGGGCAGAGCCAAAAAATCCTAGAACTTTTTCTGACTTCTCATCATGAAAAATATGATGTTCAAGTCCTTGCACCTCTTGGTAACTCCGACCACTGTACTGTTTCCGCTGAGTTTTCGTATTCTAGTTTACGCGCCTCTTCGATTAAAGCCCCGAAGAGGACTGTATGGCTTTACGAAGAAGCAAATTGGGTTGCGTTAAATGATTTTTTTCGTTACTTTAATTGGAAATTGTGTTTCGCTGACAGAGACATAAATGCCGCGGCTTTAATGGTACAAAATATTATTTTATTAGGTATGCGGTCCTTCATACCTTCTAAAAAAATTAGCGTTAAACCAAAGGACCACTCTTGGTTTAATGAGACTTGCAGGACTGCAGTCTGGTCGAAACAGGAAGCCTTTCATAATTGGCGCTCTAACAAGAATGATGATACTGAAAGACTCCGCATACAGGCTAGGAATCGCTGTAATGCCGTGATCTCGCACGAAAAGTTTCTTCACGAACAAAACGCGCGCAAAAAGGTCCTACTCTACCACAGAGGTAGTCAAAATTTCTGTTCATTCGTAAAAAGGGTGAAGAATCAGACGACATCGTCTACACCAACTCTTATTATGAATGGCCAGACCTTCACTGACCCGGTTGATAAAGCTAATCTCTTGGCAGAATTATTTGCAAATAATTCAACGCTCCCAGATACCAATCAACCACTGCCCGATGTCGATTTTGTTTCTTCTGCAATGCCGGAGATTCATTTTCGAACTCGGGCAGTTAAAAAGGTTTTAACAAACCTTAATATTAACGAAGCCTCTGGGCCAGATGGCATATCTGCCCATGTGTTGAAGAAGTGCACGTCAACGCTGGCTTATCCGTTGCATAACCTTTTCAACATCTCCTACACGACAGGTGTTTTTCCATATTGTTGGAAGGTTGCCAATGTCCAGCCAGTTCCGAAAAAGGGCGAGGCTACGAACCCTGCCAATTACCGACCCATTGCAATATGCTCTGCGCTCTCTAAGGTAATGGAAAGCGTAATTAACTTCCACTTTGTGAACTATCTAGAGCGAATCGATTTACTTAGTGACCGACAATATGGTTTCCGTAGGACCAGATCCACAGGTGACTTGATGGCGGTCCTCTCCGAAAAGTGGAATAATTGAGTTCACCTTTTCCGGGAAAGTAAGGTCATTGCTCTGGATATTTCCAAGGCTTTTGATCGAGTGTGGCATAAAGCCCTCGTTTCAAAACTAATTGCATATGGTGTCGGTAATTCTTTTACTCGATGGATATCGAGTTTTATCCAGGGTCGTTCAATACAAGTTGCGATGGATGGTATGTTCTCAGAACAACATTCCATCAATTCTGGAGTTCCGCAGGGTTCCGTCCTATCACCGTCCCTATTTCTGATTTTTATCAATGACCTTCTGTCATTGACCCAGAACCCAATTCATTCCATTCCAGATGATAGCAACATTTGTCATTCATATTCGTTCAACAATTGGGCGCTCTATGGAGATTGAGAGTAAAAGACGCACTATGAATGACACACTCAATAATGACCTTAAAATAATCTCCGAGTGGGGTCTTGCAAATGGAGTTGATTTTAATGCAAGCAAGACCCAATGTTGTCTGTTATCTCACAAAAAAATGAATTCACCTCTCCCTCCCCTCAATATGGGTGCTGTGGATATTGTCAGCTTCTCTTGACGTTCTGGGCATATCAAGTCAATGTGACCTTCGTTGGAATGATCACATATTTGATGTGTCGAAAGAAGCGGCCAAGTGCCACGGTTTTCTGAAACGGTGTAAGACATACTTCACTCCCGCTGACTTACGCACTGTCTACACTACCTATATTCGGCCTAAGATGGAATACAACTCGCACATTTGGGCAGGGGCTTCAAAATCTTCTTTGGAGTTCCTGGACCGAATACAACAATGTGCGATATATTTAATAGGGGATGATAATATTTCATCATCTATTGGTTCTCTTGAGCACCGAAGGACCGTTGGGTGTGTAAGCCTGTTTTATAGGTATTACTATGGTAAGTGTTCTAGGGAAATACATGAACTGATCCCACCAGGTCGTGTGTTCTCTCGTTCTACTCGGGCATCGAACCAAGCCCACCCCTTCATAGTCCACTCAGCTCTCAATAGAACCACGCATTACAGAGAGAATTCGTTCTTCAGTCGCACGATACGTTTGTGGAACAATCTCCCTGCGTCTGTTTTTCCCGACATTTTTGATATTGGCAAGTTCAAAACAAACATCCACCGACACTACTCCATCTTCCCTCCCTCCCAATAACCTATTATCTTTTCTTCGATCAACACTGTACGTTGCATGAATAGGTGGCATCCCCTGAGCGTAGGTTAATATGTAAAAAAAATCCTAACGGCTTTGGTGACTCTGCTTGTTATTTGTACCTTCCAGTTAAGTTTAGAGTCAAGGATTACTTCAAGGTATTTGACTTGACCTGTAAGAGCCATTCTCTCCGTTTACCTGTGGAAGAGGAAAACTAGGTAGATTTCTTTTCAACCATGTAACGGTCATTAGCATGTAGTCACGTAAGCATTGCAATGGACATAGATCATCAGCAGCAGCTTAAATTATTTTGCTAATTTTGTAACATTATAAGCATAAAGCTCGACCGGTGTTTAACAATTAATTTTAAAGTGTATCGTTTTTACAAAACATACTTAACATAAAATAATAACAAATAAACTGAATTGTGAAATTTAATATTGAGTGTTTTTAAGTTATTTTGATTGCTCTTAGAAATTGTACGGTATACGCTGTTGTATCGCTACGCAACAATTCTTTAAAATTAATTACTTTATTCTTTAATCGAGAGCTTAAACGCAAAAGTTAAAATGACACAAAGTTGCCACAAATGTGACGAGCCGGATAATAATAGGATGATACAGTGTGTTAACTGCCGGCTTTTATTTCATTTTGAATGTGTCGAGATTTATAGCAACGTAGCTTGCGTAAGTTGTACCTGCGACATGTGTAATAATGCGGCAGTCGCAAATGTTGAGCTCGGAGGAGCCCCTTCAACAGCCGTCAGCCAGAAACTTCCACTGCAAATGGAGAATTATATCAAACTCCAATCGCCACGAATTCTGATATTGCACAAACACCGAGAACGTCGTTAATGATTTCATCAACACAGGACATCACGATGTTATACCCAAAGTATTCTACTATGGCTTCTACTGCTGTATCTTCGTTTCTATTTCGTGCGGATCCGCTGAAAATCACCGATATACATGGCTCGACATATGGTTACGCCCATGTCTCAGGAACCTGCAGCCACAGTTACTGTGGCATCCGCCCCTGCACAGACGTACGTCACACCAATATGGTCAACCTATGTAACACACTCTGATATGGCAAGGGCTGGGTCATCAACAGTGCTATCAGAGAGTCATCCAACATTATTTACGTCAACAACTATGTCTGCACCGACTCACACGGAGTTTGTTGCGGCAGCTGCAGCTAATAATACGCACAATCCTCATGAATATTTTCGAGCTCGTCAACAGCACATGTGGGCCGGCGCTCCGCCTGCATTAAATTCATCAGCTGCGCAGTGTTTTGACATTACAGCAAACAATCGAAATTTACAACTTGAACGATTGGAAGAAGAAAGAAAATTCCAACAGCAGTACTTAGATAATAAATATAAAATTTTGTCGCAAATTTCGGAGTCACCTTCACCTCAAATGGTTTTACATAATAACGGGCCGACGCCACACGTTGTCTCAAAATGAGGTAAAACACGCGCATTGTTTAAAAATATTAATTTTTGAAAATTGTTTTTTCTCAATTCTTAGTGTATTCTACATACTTCAACAGATAAAACGCCGTTTAAAATACCAAAAGATACCTATCCAGTACCATATGGTGAACATGACAAGTTAGTGTTTTTCTGCATGTTAACATAATCATGCTGTTGCGAAATCTGTGAAGTCGATTTAAAGTCACACAGAAATGTACCTATTTTTTCTATTTAAAAGAGTAACTTTTATTTGAAAGCAAGCACTTAAGACTTTAAATCTACATATTCATTATTATACTAATATCAAAATCAAAGTTATTTATTGTTAAATGGAGTTACTTTTTACATAATAAAATGAAAATACTTTATTACAAATTTATGTACACATTTTTTAATTTTAGGAGCATTTACACCAAAATTCTATATCTTGAAAGTAGAATGTCTAACGATTTCAGCGATATCCAAATTTTTGGGATGAAAGTGCTAACAACAATAGACATTGGAATATGGATAAATTGTATGGAGTAATGAAAATGTACTTACTTTCCGTTCCCAAAAAAACCACCAACATTTTTCGTAAAAGATTCAATTGAGTAAAATAATAAAAATCTTATACGAAAACAAATAATCTGCTTTTTTTATAAAGAGATGACTCCAATAGAGTTATGTGAAGCAGGGCCCGTACCGAGTTTGAATTATTATGTATCTTGGTAGCGTAATGTTGAAATGCATTTGTACGTACACACAGAAAACTGATTTGTTGCTGCAACCAACAAAATTGCTCTACCGAATTATTCGGTTGCAGAAACTGGCTGATTAAAAGGTTGTACCAACCTCCTACTCAGTACGAATGAGATTGTTTTAACCTCCTAGTCAGCAAGCATGAGGTTGTGCCAACCCCCTATTCAGCAAGCATGAGGTTGGGTTGTTTAAGCCTCCAAGTCAGCAAGCATGCCGAAACCTTCAATTGAAATTTTATATTGAAAATATTTTTTTTTATATAGAAACCTTATTTATGTAAAGTTTTCTATATGTATTTTGGATGTGTAAATATGTCACGCACACAATTTCAAAAAATACATATTATAATTCCTGTTCCCTGAAAAATAAAAACAGTATGAAAAGAAATTTAATATTTTAATTCATCATAATTAAGAACATAAAAAACTTTTTATTATGCCACATATGTTGACATATTTTTATATTTTATTATATTTCACTAGCTAAACAGTAGTCGCGGTAGCTCAGTGGTTAGTGCGTTGGACTGCGAGCCGAAAGGTCCCCGGTTCAAGCCTGGACTGGGGCTAACAACATCTTTTCATAGAAACATTTTCTATACCGCGCTACCTCTCGTCAGTAAATGGCAAACCTACGAGAGTAAAAACCATTGCCTATGAAAAAGCTCTCACCCGCCGTTCGGATTCGGCAATAAACTGTAGGTCCCACCACTTTGTGTACAAATATAACACGCACAGCTCAAAATGGTGAGAGAGCTCGGCCAAAGTTCTATACAGGACTGTAGCGCCAAACTATTATTATTATAAACAGCAATTTGTATTGAATTCATTCATTATTTTATTAATACTCATATATTTATTTCGCATTTTTATTTAATTAATGAATTTCCTATTGTTTGCCACTTATTAAACTTTTTGACGTTTATTTTTGTCTGCATGTATCCATAATTTTTGGCAAGAAACTGGCAACCGAACTGCTGATAGACATGAGGTTGCCGTTTATCATTTATTTGGTTGATACAATAACGTACTCAGTTGCCGTAACAAATGCATAAACGTCAAATTTGGCATAATGAAAAATGCAATCATGAGGTAGGTAACGACAACCGAACGTGCAGTTGCGCGGACTAACATTTCGGTTAGAATAAAAAATAGTACGTTCATTTGAATGACATGAGGTTACACCAAATGTATTTCGGTTGCAACACTGAAACGTTGGTTCAATTAACCTCATACCAAAAAGGATTTTTCTGTGTGTATGGGTACGTGCAACGAATTTCGATTTTTTAATATATCGCATAAAATTATAAATTTTGTAAGTTCTAGCATATTTTAAAAGGGGTAATTATAAATGCCAGCTGAGCTAATAAGATGAGAGAGAGTTTTTTTCTTTTCATTCTTACTTTTGTATAGAATATTAAAAGAAATATAAATTTTGAGATAATTTGAATGAATAAGTCCGTAGATTCTTTAAAATTACACTATCCGGTAGATTTGTTTAAGTCATAATGTGAAAAAAAAATGAAACTTTGCTTTTCTAAAAATCAAAAGCCCATTTTTTTCCAACTTTATGTTTGTTTGAAAATGTTTTTGACCAGAAAATTTCATAAACACTGAAAAATAAGCTAGTCTAAAAATATTTTTTTATTTATTTTTAGGTTAGTTTTTTTTCAGTGTTTCAGAACTTTTGTGGCCAAAAACATTTTTATAGCCTTGCTAACGTGTATGTAAGGTATTTTATGTTTTTTTTTTTCAAATTTAATTTTTCCATATTTCAGAAAATAAAGTTTTAAAAAAAATTAACTTTTTGATTTTTAGAGGGTACCGCGTGACCTTGAGGACATTTTTATATTTTTTTAAATTTGAGTCCTACTTTACGCAAGACAAGACAATTTTATTTATTTCTTTGTTCCCCGACAACTTTGATATAATGCAAAAACTAGTTCTGACCTCGGTTGGTTTTCGATTTTTGTTCGATTCCAGGGGGCCGAGCGCAAAATTTTTCTCGACATTCGGAACTCTCCGCCTATTAGAAAAGGCGTGGACATTTATTTTTTAAACATTTTGAGTAAAGTAAACTACAGCCCAAAAACGAACTTCTGGTGTTGGGTATGACTGTAGAGTGATTTGAAATTAATATATAAACGCCATGCGCGCGTTTACACTGATTTCGACACAACGTGCGCCAGCGCAACTGCCAACGTTTAACGGTGATCCAGATGAGTGGCATTTGTTCATAAGTAGCTTCGAAAACAGCACTGCCATGGCCGGTTACTCTGATGCAGAAAATCTCATGAGATTGCAGTCATGTCTTAAAGAAAAGGCGCGCGAGATGGTTGGAAGTAAGCTTTTTCTACCAATGATGGTTCCGGAGATTATTCAAACACTTCAAATGTGTTTTGGTAGACCTGAGTTTATTCTGGAGCGTGCTATGAATAAAGCTCGAAATATGCCAGCGATTAAAGACCAATTAGAGGCTCTTGTAGCCGCGGTAGCTCAGTGGTTAGTGCGTTGGACTACGAGCCGAAAGGTCCCCGGTTCAAGCCCGGGCTGGGGCTAACAACATCTTTTCATAGAAAACATTTTTCTATACCGCGCTACCTGTCGGCAGTAAATGGCAACCTACGAGAGTTAAACATTGCTTATGAAAAGCTCTCACCCGCCATTCGGATTCGGCAATAAACAGTAGGTCCCACCAGTTTGAGTATAAATATAACACGCACATCTCAAAATGGTGAGATAACTTGGCTGAAGTTCCAAACTGGTGTGCCAAACTATTATTATTATTAGAGGCTCTTATTGATTTTGCTCATTTACGCAACGATGGAAGGTTGTCATATGAATATGCATCTGCATAATCCACTACTTGTGAAGGAGCTAGTGGACAGACTTCCAAACCAACACAAGCTCAGTTGGGCGACGTACACTAAGGATGAACGAGTCCCAATAGTTAAAGTATTTAGTGACTGGCTGTATAAACTAGCCGAGGCTGCTAGTACGATCGTGACTCTAGGTCACCCAAAATGAAACCGGTGTGCAACAACCGCGCGTCGAATGTAACAATTACAATGGTATGCAGTATTGTGTATGTAAAGTCCGTGATCACAAGCTGTCGCAGTGTGAAATTTTCGATAAATATCCACTCCATCGCAAATGGGAAATCGTAAAAGCCCACAATATTTGTCGT
This sequence comes from Dryomyza anilis, assembly GCA_951804985.1. Taxonomy (NCBI): domain Eukaryota; kingdom Metazoa; phylum Arthropoda; class Insecta; order Diptera; family Dryomyzidae; genus Dryomyza; species Dryomyza anilis. The sequence continues at coordinate 58,471,395 of OX638130.1, read as the reverse complement.
CAATGTCTGTCTCGGTGCTTATCGCCGCAAATGTATTTTGAACAAAGTATGTGGCATAGATGGTTGTACTATAAAGCACCATCAATTACTGCACAATCGTAAAAGTGAAGGTGCGCTGGACACTGTAAGTACAAATGTTCAGTAGCAGTCAAATGCACAGGTTAATACGCACAGCAGCAATGGCACAAACAGAATCGTTCCTGTGTTCGTTTTATCTAAAAATAAAAATAAAATATATGTATTTTTAGATAAAGGGTCCGCAGTAACTCTCATCGAAAGAACAGTCTTTAAAGAACTCAACCTGCATGGAGTTAGTGAGCCGTTCTGTCTGCGGTGGACTGAAAACACGACACGGCAGCCGAACTGCTGATAGACATAAGGTTGCCGTTTGTCATTTATTTGGTTGATACAATAACGTACTCAGTTGCCGTAACAAATGCATAAACGTCAAATTTGGCATAATGAAAAATGCAATCATGAGGTAGGTAACGACAACCGAACGTGCAGTTGCGCGGACTAACATTTCGGTTAGAATAAAAAATAGTACGTTCATTTGAATGACATGAGGTTACACCAAATGTATTTCGGTTGCAACACTGAAACGTTGGTTCAATTAACCTCATACCAAAAAGGATTTTTCTGTGTGTATGGGTACGTGCAACGAATTTCGATTTTTTAATATATCGCATAAAATTATAAATTTTGTAAGTTCTAGCATATTTTAAAAGGGGTAATTAAAAATGTCAGCTGAGCTAATAAGATGAGAGAGAGTCTTTTCTTTTCATTCTTACTTTTGTATAGAATATTAAAAGAAATATAAATTTTGAGATAATTTGAATGAATAAGTCCGTAGATTCTTTAAAATTACACTATCCGGTAGATTTGTTTACGTCATAATGTGAAAAAAAAATCAAACTTTGCTTTTCTAAAAATCAAAAGTCCATTTTTTTCCAACTTTATGTTTGTTTGAAAATGTTTTTGACCAAAAAATTTCATAAACACTGAAAAATAAGCTAGTCTAAAAATATTTTTTTTATTTATTTTTAGGTTAGTTTTTTTTGAGAACTTTTGTGTTTGAGAACTTTTGTGGCCAAAAACATTTTTATAGCCTTGCTAACATGTATGTAAGGTATTTTATGTTTTTTTTTTTTCAAATTTAATTTTTCCATATTTCAGAAAATAAAGTTTTAAAAAAAATTAACTTTTTGATTTTTAGAGGGTACCGCGTGACCTTGAGGACATTTTTATATTTCTTTAAATTTGAGTCCTACTTTACGCAAGACAAGACAATTTTATTTATTTCTTTGTTCCCCGACCACTTTGATATAATGCAAAAACTAGTTCTGACCTCGGTTGGTTTTCGATTTTTGTTCGATTCCAGGGGGCCGAGCGCAAAATTTTTCTCGACATTCGGAACTCTCCGCCTATTAGAAAGGGCGTGGAAATTTATTTTTTAAACATTTTGAGTAATGTAAACTACAGCTCAAAAACGAACTTCTGGTGTTGGGTATGACTGTAGAGTGATTTGAAATTAATATATAAATACAACATTTAATGCATCAGAGAATTTTCTTTAAATCATATCTACATGACATTAGCAGATCTCGTGTAGTTTAAGCGTCAGATTAAACGAAACGCCATGCGCGCGTTTACACTGATTTCGACACAACGTGCGCCAGCGCAACTGCCAACGTTCAACGGTGATCCAGATGAGTGGCATTTGTTCATAAGTAGCTTCGAAAACAGCACTGCCATGGCCGGTTACTCTGATGCAGAAAATCTCATGAGATTGCAGTCATGTCTTAAAGAAAAGGCGCGCGAAATGGTTGGAAGTAAGCTTTTTCTACCAATGATGGTTCCGGAGATTATTCAAACACTTCAAATGTGTTTTGGTAGACCTGAGTTTATTCTGGAGCGTGCTATGAATAAAGCTCGAAATATGCCAGCGATTAAAGACCAATTAGAGGCTCTTGTAGCCGCAGTAGCTCAGTGGTTAGTGCGTTGGACTACGAGCCGAAAGGTCCCCGGTTCAAGCCCGTGGTGGGGCTAACAACATCTTTTCATAGAAAACATTTTTCTATACCGCGCTACCTGTCGGCAGTAAATGGCAACCTACGAGAGTTAAACATTGCTTATGAAAAGCTCTCACCCGCCATTCGGATTCGGCAATAAACAGTAGGTCCCACCAGTTTGAGTATAAATATAACACGCACATCTCAAAATGGTGAGATAACTTGGCTGAAGTTCCAAACTGGTGTGCCAAACTATTATTATTATTAGAGGCTCTTATTGATTTTGCTCATTTACGCAACGATGGAAGGTTGTCATATGAATATGCATCTGCATAACCCACTACTTGTGAAGGAGCTAGTGGACAGACTTCCAAACCAACACAAGCTCAGTTGGGCGACGTACACTAAGGATGAACGAGTCCCAATAGTTAAAGTATTTAGTGACTGGCTGTATAAACTAGCCGAGGCTGCTAGTACGATCGTGACTCTAGGTCACCCAAAATGAAACCGGTGTGCAACAACCGCGCGTCGAATGTAACAATTACAATGGTATGCAGTATTGTGTATGTAAAGTCCGTGATCACAAGCTGTCGCAGTGTGAAATTTTCGATAAATATCCACTCCATCGCAAATGGGAAATCGTAAAAGCCCACAATATTTGTCGTCAATGTCTGTCTCGGTGCTTATCGCCGCAAATGTATTTTGAACAAAGTATGTGGCATAGATGGTTGTACTATAAAGCACCATCAATTACTGCACAATCGTAAAAGTGAAGGTGCGCTGGACACTGTAAGTACAAATGTTCAGTAGCAGTCAAATGCACAGGTTAATACGCACAGCAGCAATGGCACAAACAGAATCGTTCCTGTGTTCGTTTTATCTAAAAAATAAAAATAAAATATATGTATTTTTAGATAAAGGGTCCGCAGTAACTCTCATCGAAAGAACAGTCTTTAAAGAACTCAACCTGCATGGAGTTAGTGAGCCGTTCTGCCTGCGGTGGACTGAAAACACGACGCGAAACGAAAACAACTTAATGATAGCCAACATCGTGATCTCTAATGTGATCAACGGGAAACGATATGAGTTAAATGAAGTTCATTCGGTGGAAAGTCTAGATCTACCAGCTCAATCAATAGACGCATCGGAAATTTTCAAGAGGTTTACTAATTTGTCAGGATTGCCAATCCAATCATATGACAACATAAAACCGTCACTGTTAATTGGTATTAAAAATTGGAAGCTGACTATTCATCTTAAAATTAGAGAGGGTGATTGGAACCAACCAAGAGCGTCGAAAACCCGGCTAGGATGGACGCTACAAGATCAAGTTTCCAACCATATGCGTGAATTTCGACTTAACATTCACACGTGTGACTGTCAAAAGGTCTATATCGAGCTGCACGAATCAATGAAAGATTTCTTTGCTTTCGAGGATCCTAAATCAACACAGTTGCTATCCGCTGATGACACCAGAGCTCTTTTGAATGAAACGTGCCGACACATTAATGGACGCTATGAGATTGGCCTGCTGTGGCGAAATTCAGATGCGCGGTTACCAGACAGCTACTAAAATCAAAAAATGATATACTAAACAACTGCACGTAGAAGATACCGCGTTCCAGCCAGAAAAAATATGGTATCTGCCCATATTTTTCGTTACGAATCCGAACAAACCGGATAAAGTTCGATTAGTATGGGACGCCGCAGCTAAAACAAACGGGCAGTCACTCAACGATTTTCTTCTTAGTGGCCCCGATTTTTTCAACTCGCTCGTGGATGTGCTATTAGCATTCAGCAAGGTGGCAATCTGCGACGACATTTCTGAAATGTTCCACAGAATCAATGCTCTAGAAAGCGACATCCACGCACAAAGGTTCTTGTGGTGGGATGAAAATGATGAGTTGCACAAGCCAGCACATACGTTATGCGAGCACTAACATTTGGGGTAGTTGTGCGCCATGCATCGCACACTTCATGGTGATAGAAATGCTTTTCAAGATACATTTCCTCGTGCTGTAGAGACCATACAGAAAAACCATTATGTCGATGATTTCATCGAAATCGCGGGCCTCGATCAAGCTGCTGGGTTTAAAATACATAGCTGGATCAAACTCTATAAATGTACTGAAGCAGCTCCAAGAAGATCCTACAACTGGCCAGGACGCAAAGGAGTGGGGTTCCACCACAATGACTTTAGGTATGTTCTGGAAACCTATTAATGACAAATTTAGATATAATTCTAGATTTATGCGATTGCGTCGTGGTGTGATAAACGAACCAATCGTGCCAACAAAGAGGGAGAAACTTCAAATGCTGATTTCTATCTTCGACCCGCTCGGGTTTGTGTCTTGCTATACCATGGGTCTTAATATTATTTTACAAGATGTTTGGCGCTCTGGTATAGGACGGGACCAATCGCTGAGCGACAACGTGTTTAACAAATGATGTCAGTGGAAACCCTTGATACAGCTCATAATGGCAATCGAAATTCCCCGATGCTATTCGCAGATGTTGAATGCAGCAGACGATATTCAACTCCACATTTTTATTGATGCCGGAGAAAATCGATATGCCGCCGTGAGCTACATGCGAGTTCAACAGGGAAACCACATCTCTGTCAGTCTTGTCGCCGCAAAATCGAAGGTTGCGCAACTCAAACCAGTTTCAATCCCGCGACTGAAACTGCAAGCCGCAGTTGTAGGCATTAGACTGGAAAATAAGGTGCTCAATATTCATCGCGTACGTGCTATATCACAATATTGGTGGACTGATTCAAAAACCGTGCTAAGGTGGCTTAGGATGGATCCTAAAAACTTTCATCAGTATGTCATGCACCGGGTTGGAGAAATAATAGTCATCAAATGTAAATCAATGAAGATGGGTTCCCTCTAAACTGAATCCCGCTGACCTGGCTACGAAGACGACGTCAAGTGCAAGCTCGCAGTTATGGTTTTTGGTACCAGATTTTTTGTTGTTAAATGGAAGTTCCTGGCCTCAATGTGAGGACATTAAAGAAAACGAAGACAATGATGTCGAAGTAAGCCATTACGTATTGAAAATCGAAAAGACAACAAACCAGCTAAGAGTCATGTACAGTAGGGCGGATCGAAATTTTTTCCCAAAGTTGTAATATGGCTTAAAAGTTGCATTGTGCTGCTAGAGTATACCACAAAAAATTTGAGTCAAAAACAAATTTGTCATGTGTTCGCGCATTGCAGATGAAGTTAAATAACACTTTAAATTCACAATTTTATTTTATTATCATCTATATAAAGTTTTTTTTTTGGATCGAAATAGACTCAAAAAATTATAGATTGTATCTATTAATGTCCTCCTAAAATTTCATCAATTTTGAATTAAATCTTATGCTCGCGCATCGTCCTTTAAGTTAAAAAAAGTACAAAAAATCGACATTTTCTTTGGTTAAACCCTTCTAAAATCGGCATAAGTGGTTATTTTGGCATGTAATTTTTTTTTATGTATATTTTTAGGTGTGCTGAATCCTAATTTTTTAATGGTGAATTTCACAAGATTTGTTTTAAAAATGATGAAAGTTTTGGAGGGCGTTAATAGATTCGAAATCTAATTTTTGGAGCTTATACAGATCCAAATACATTTTTTTTAATCCTACACATAAATTTATATTTCTTAAATGATTTTTTTTTACCTTCGGTTGCAATGCGCGAGCACAGGACGATATTATTTTTTGACTTAAATTGTATGAGGAAAATTCTAGGATCATTATGTAACTTTTAACTCCAATAACGACAACAAAATTTAAAGCAATGTGATGTAATAGTAAAAAATTGTATAATGCGCAAAGCACCAGACATTAGGATTTTTTTTATTTCAAAAACATTACCCGATAGAAATTGACCGATAACAAATTTGGATACGTATATATATATATATATATATATATATATATATATATATATATATATATATATATATATAAAAAATTTCATGTCAAAATAACCACTCATGCCGATTTTAGAATGGTTTAACCAAAGAAAATGTAAATTTTTTGTACTTTTTGAACTTCATGGACGATGCGCGAGCATAAGATTTTATTCAACATTGATGAAATTTTAGGAGAACATTAATAGATCAAATCTATAATTTTTTAGGTCTATTACAATAAAAAAAAACTTTATGTAGATGGTAAAAAAATAAAAATGTGAATTTAAAGAGTTTTTTAACTTTATCTGCAATGCGAGAACATAGAACATTATTTTTTCGACTCAAATTTTTTGTGGTAAGCTCTAACAGCATAAGGTAACTTTTAAGCCCTATAGCATTTTGAAATAAAAATAAAAGTTTGTTTTCGATCCGCCCTAATGTAAAGAAAGGTAAGGAAAATGTGTCAACGATGTAAAAATGCACATACAGCGCCACAGGTCCACCAAATGATTATACTTCCAGCAGCGAGGCTCGCAGCATTTGAAAGGCCCTTCACATAAGGACTGCGTCGAATAAAATTGTCCGTTACATATCTTCCCATAATGTGCTATTGGAAGATTCAAATTAAAAAAATGTGATCATAGTAGCTCTGAATTAAATGGCAGAAAATAATTTGTGTCAGTTATAGTCAATACAAAATTTATTTAACGCGAAAATGGCAAACGAAGTGGAAGAAGAAGAAGATATAATTAAAATTTTTCAAAAACAACATAGTTGGTCTTTTAAAAAAATTGCCAAGGAGGTAGGGGCTAACCTTAAGACCATTTCTCGCGTTATCAACCGCTTTAAGGAAGACCTGAGTATTGATCGGAAGAAAGGTTCTGGTAAAAAAAAGGCCCACATGATCGTGAAAAGTCGAAGAAGGTTGTGAATATTTTAAAGAAAGATCCAAGCATATCCGGAAGGAAATTGGCGAGAAAGGCGGATTGCTCAGAATCTTTCGTGCGCAGGACTAAGAAAGAAGCTGGGCTGAAGACGAACAAGGTCCAACAAGTTCCGGATAGAAATACCGTCAAGAATGAAACCGCAAAACAACGAGCTAAAAAGCTAAACCAAGATTTTTTTAGCGGACTTTTCTCAGCTACCTGGGCAGGAATTTTATACAGCCGATTCTCGAGGAAATGTCGCTGAAAAATTCAAATCAAAAAAAAATGACAAAATTCCCAAAGAATTTCTTTGTTTGGCAGGCAATTTGCAGATGTGGAAAAAGGAGCAGCTCATTCGTGACATCGGGTACAATTAATAGCGAAATATATGTGAAGGAATGCTTGCAAAAAAATTGCTTCCATTTTTACGCCAACATGAAGTGTCCACATTTTTTTGGCCTGACCTCGCTTCATGTCACTACAGCAAAACGGCCTTAGAGTGGATCCAACAAAATGCAGTGATTTTGGTGCCTAGAGAAGCCAATACACCAAACTGTCCAGAACTCAGGCCGATTGAGAGATACTGGGCTTTAGTAAAAAGGGAGATGAAGACAACAAAAAAAGTGGCCAAAGACCTTCAAGACTTTAAAAGAAAGTGGTCTTCAGCAGCTGTGAGGGTGTCGGACACTACCATTACAACATTAATGGAAGGGGTTCCGGAAAAATTAAAACTTTTTATTAAAAAATATTAATTTCTAGTTTTTCTCATTTTTTTTTAAAATCTAAAAATAATTTGCAAAATAAAATATTTCATTCTATAAAAATTCGATTAGTAGATTTCTAGATTTTTTCATTTTTGTAACGGATAATTTTATTCGACGCAGTCCTTATGTAGGCATCGACTATTTCGGCCCGTTATTTGTAACAGTCGGACGGAGGAGCGAAAAGAGATGGTGCGCTTTATTTACGTGCTTAACCATTCGCGCAATTCATGTCGAAGTGGCACACAGTTTAGACACGAATTCCTGCATCATATGCATCCGAAATTTTACATCGCGACGCGGATATCCGAGAGAGATATATTCATTTAATGGCACAAATTTTAAGGCCGCGGAAAGAATTATAAGTGATGCGCTGACAAAAATAGACGAATCGTTAATTCACTCAACATTTGACCAGATTAAATGGAAATTCAATCCGCCAGCCGCCCCACACATGGGTGGTGCTTGGGAAAGGCTCGTTAGATCCGTGAAGACAGTACTGTTTGAATCGCCTCCATCTATGAATTTCAATGATAAAAGTTTAAGAAGTGCCTTGTACGAAGTCGAGTGCATTATCAATGCTCGACCTCGTTTGTTTCGATGGAGTCATGCAATTACCCCTAATCATTTATTGAATGGGTCGTCTGATGAATACAAACCAATATACGATCAAACTACGGACCTGCGGCAGCGTTGACGTGTTGTACGTGTCGGCGATGTTATCGTAGACGCCGATCTTCCGAGAAATGTTTGGCCAAAAAGCAGGATAGTGGACACGGTATTAGCGAAGGACGGCCAAGTTCGAAGAGTGTCGGTGAAAACTGAGTCAGGCATATTTCAACGACCAGTGGCTAAAATAGCTGTTTGGAAGTCGGTATTTCTGAGAGCAAACTCACCAAATTAGACTCGCTTACGGCCGAGGGGATGTTGCCGCCGATTTAAAGTGGAGCTGAGAGGTCAAATGTTTCCGCAGATTTAATCGACGCCTCTTACGAAAACCCACACGTTTCAATTTGCTTACGAAAAACAGCACCTTTTTCGAAACTACGATATGAAGCTCAAGTTCAGTTTCCCCACGAAAACAACCACATCACTATTATACCCAAGAAATTTTATAGCCACGAAATGAAGTATAACTCTATTTTCGTCACGAAAAGAAACACTTTTACATTTAGCTATGAAAAAAAGCTCATCTATCATTTCCCCAAGAATAAAAGCATATTTATGTATTCAAGAAAGTTATCCCAGTAGACTGTTCGTGTACAAGAACAAACTTAATTTGAAAAATGTGTTCCTTTGGGATTTGGCCAGAACCCACTTGCGTCATTGGACAATTTTTTTTGGAAAAATTTGTTCCTTTAGGATTTGGCCAGAACCCACTTGCGTCATTAGACATTTTTTTGGAAAATTTCTTCCTTTAGGATTTGGCCAGAACCCACTAGCGTTATTGGACATTTTTTTGTAAAAATTTGTTCCTTTGGATATTGGAACAAATCCACGAAAACAACCACATCTCTATTATACCCAAGAAATTTTATAGCCACGAAATGAAGTATAACTCTATTTTCGTCACGAAAAGAAACACTTTTACATTTAGCTATGAAAAAAAGCTCATCTATCATTTCCCCAAGAATAAAAGCATATTTATGTATTCAAGAAAGTTATCCCAGTAGACTGTTCGTGTACAAGAACAAACTTAATTTGAAAAATGTGTTCCTTTGGGATTTGGCCAGAACCCACTTGCGTCATTGGACAATTTTTTTTGGAAAAATTTGTTCCTTTAGGATTTGGTCAGAACCCACTTGCGTCATTAGACATTTTTTTGGAAAATTTCTTCCTTTAGGATTTGGCCAGAACCCACTAGCGTTATTGGACATTTTTTTGTAAAAATTTGTTCCTTTGGATATTGGAACAAATTTTTCCAAAAAAATGTCCAATGACGCAAGTGTCCAATGCCACTGGCCAAATACGAATAGAACACATTTTTCAAAAAAGTCCAATGACGCAAATGGGTTCTAGCCAAATCGCACCTGCATGTTTATATATGCCTAATGGAATAGTTTCATTGGAACAGTTTCAGCAAATAATGTCCAGTCACACACCTGGAAACCATGTCATCAATGAAAAATCAACAAATTTAGTTATAATACAATATCACCTCCGTCATCAACATTGTGTGACTTCTTACCCACAAAATTGTCTATTAGGATATCTGTATCGAAAATACATATATGCTTTTATTCGTGGTGACATTAAACATGAGCTTTTGTTCGTAGATACAATATAAATGTGTTTCTCTTCGTGGGAAATATAAAGTTATGCTTCTGTTTGTGGAGAAAATGTGAATGAAGTTCTTTTCGTGGCTAATACAATTTAATGCTTCTTTTCGTGGATAAAATAAATGTATGCTTGTTTTAATAAATTTTATTTTTAAAGTGCCCTTTTTCGTAAGCAAATTGAAACGTGTGGGTTTTCGTAAGAGGCGTCGTAATGTAGAGCTAACAAGTGAAATTCAATCATTTCTGTTCAACGTGCAACGGACCTCGCATTGTCACTTTCAACTATCAATATTTTAATTCAATAATATCTTGTCAACGGTCATTAGCATGTAGGCACGTAAGCATTGCAATGTACATGCAATGTACAAAGCAGCAGCTTTGCTTAAATTATTTTTCTAATTTTGTAACATTTAAAGCATAAAGCTCGACCGGCGATGTACAGTTAATTTTAAAGCGTACCGTTTTTGCAAAACATCTTCTTCTTCTTTGGCCTTTAATTCCTTGTGGAACATAGGGCCTCAACAAAACTTCTCCATCTGTTTCGATCTCGAGCGATTATTTTAAGTTCTCTCCAACATTTTCCTGAGTCACGGATTTCCACATCAAGAGATCTCTTCCATGATATTTTTGGGCGGCCGCGTCTTCTGCTGCCCTGCGGATTTCACTCAAGCGCATGTCGACACACTTCCGTTGTTGGCTTACGTAAGGCATGACCAATCCACTTCCATTTTCGTCGTTTAATCTTGATCGCAACCAGATCCTATCCACATCTTCTCATCAATTCAATATTTGTTATCGTTCTTGGTCACCATCTTTTTAAAATACGGCGAAGGCATCCCTTCGCTTTATTTATTCTATTATGAACGTCTTATTTGGCTCCACGTCAACTGTTATTACGCTGCCCAGGTAGGTGAAGCTGTGCACTGGTTCGATGTTGGTATCGCCGATTTTGAAAGAGCAGTTTGGGTCTGGAGCGTTGATGGACATGGTCTTTGTCTTGTTGATGTTTACTTTCAAGCCTACTTCTGCTGATTTGGATTGCAGGTCGTTTATTTTGTTTTGCATGTCTACTTGTTTTGTAGCGAGGAGGCATATGTCATCCGCGTAGTCTAGGTCTTCGAGATGTTTTGTAATAGTCCATTGGATACCTCTTTTATTGCGGTCTAGGGCTCTGGTGAGCACGTCGTCAAGTACAATTAGGAATAATATCGGAGACAGTAAGCATCCTTGTCGTACAACCGATACCGTTTCGAATTTGTCCGATAACTTTCCATTATGTAGGACTCTGCACATGAAGCCGTCATATTGAATTTTTATCAGCTGTATGAGCTTAGATGAAACGCCGCGTCGGCACAATGCCTCCCATATAAATTCACGTGAAATGCTGTCAAATGCAGTGGAGTAGACAATGAATGTCATTTGTAAGGCTGCTTGCTACTCATTCATTTGTGCGGTTATGATTCGAGGTGTGTTAATTTGGTCGACACATGACTTGTTCGTTCGAAAACCAGCTTGCTGCTTCCGTATGGTTGGATCTAGTTTGTCGCTGACTCTGATGAGAAGTAACTTGGTGAGCACCTTGGATGGGATTGAGAGTGTCATGATCCCCCTATAGTTTGAACACAGTTACAGATTGAATTTTTACTAGTATTCCAAGTAGCCAGTCATCGGGGATACGCTCTTCTTCCCAGATTTGGTTGAGAATGGGGTGAAGAAGCTCAGCCGAATATTCAGGACAAGCCTTTAGCATTTCTGTACTTAAACAATCTGCACCTGGCGCCTTGTTGATTTTGAGCGACATTATAGCATTAGTTATCTCCGGAATAGATGGCGGACGCGTTGCTAGACGGCTGGATCTTTGGTCTTGTGCTATGTAAACTTCCCTTGTAGGCGGTACACAGTTTATAGTGTCGCAGAAATGTTCTCTCCACCGGTTGAGTTGGTCATCACTTGATGTTAAGAGTATACCGTCTTTGCTTTTGTTTGGACGGTTTTGTTGAAGTTTTTTGCCAGCCATTTTGCGAGTGATGTCGTTTTTCTGCTGCAGATTGTGCTTCTATTGGTAAGTCATTGTACATGTTGCGTTTGTCATTTTTGCAGGATTTCTTGACTGCCTTATTCAGTTGATTGTATGCTTTCTCAGCGTCATTCTTCATGGCATTTGTTTTGGCTTCGTCCATACGGCGCTTGGCAGCTCTCCTTTCCTCCACAATTTCCCAAGTCGCATCGCTCATCCAAGGTTTCCTGTTGCGGGGCAGGTACCCTAGCACTCTCTCGCTAACTTGCAGAAATGATTCTTTAAGACTTTGCCATTTGCAAAACATACTTTATATAAAATAATAACAAACTGAAATAAACTGAATTGTGAAATTTAATATTGAGTTTTTTAATTTAATTCCATCGCTTGTACGTTGAATAGAATTTCGGCATACGCGTTTATATCGCGTCGCAACACTCCTTTTCAATCTGACCATAATTCTTTTGTGCCTCCGTGAGACTTCTCGATCCATTATTCTGCAGCAAGCTAAATCCAAGTCCGCCTTTCGATCCGTCACATTGCAATACACATTGATTTCTGCTGTCAACAATTTGCAACACAGGTGATGAAGTCAATGTTTTTTAAATTTTTCATAGCTTGATCATGAACCGGTAGCCAAATCAATTTGATACCCTTTTTCAATAATTCGCGAAAGGAGCTGTACGTTCTTATAAATTCGAAACATAATCTCGTACATAATTAACTGTCCCCAAGAAACACTGAAGTTCTTTGGCATTTGATGGATTTTTCATTTCATCCTTTTAATCTATCCTGGTCGCTTCTTTTGCAGAAAAGTCTTCACAGAAGAAGCCTGCTCCAGTTCGACCGTTTAGTTTTGATCAGTCAGTGTAGAGGTGGATCCCCGGGTTGCGAGACAATACCTGACCATTGTTCCATTCCTTCCTAGTCGGGAAAGCGAACTTTGCAGCGATGATGCAGTTCTAATTATCTGAAGAAACAGTGTTTGGAATTGAGTTAACTATGGTCTGGTGCTTGGTTAATGTCTCGGAATTAAGCCACCGACACAACGGTCTCATATTTAACTTGAATGTGTATTGGACGTATCTTTAGAATAGTCTCAATGATTTTGGTCGAAGTGGTAGACATCGCACCAGTGATGCGGAGACAACACGCCCTTTGCACCTTCTCGAGTAGTTTGATGTTACAGTTACGTCCCATAGCCGTCCACCATACAAGTCATTGGTCGAAGTCACCATGTAGGACCAATACATCTTCTGCAGGTTGCCCAAACCCTAACGGCTTTGGTGGCTCTGCTAGTTATTTGTACCTTCCAGCTACTTTTAGAGTCAAGGATTACTCTAAGGTACTTGACCTGTAAGAGCCATTATCTCTCCTTTTACCTGTGGAAGAGGAAAACTTTTCCTAGTTAGGAGACTTGTTTCAGTTTTTGTTTTACAGTGTAAGAGCCATTATCTCTTCGTTTACCTGTGGAAGAGGAAAACTAGGTAGATTCATTTTCCTAGTTAAACGACAGATTTCCGTTTTTTCAGTAAGGACATACGGCTTATGGTCTATATGCCTTTGGGGTTTAGTAAGTTTCTTTATCCGGCTTTGGTATGAAATCTACTTTTGATTCTTGCCATGTGAGGGGAGTGTATCTCTGATTGAAGCATGCCTCGTAAAGCCTGGGTAGTCGGACGTCAAGGAGGTACACTGCACCTCGTAGTAGGGCTAAGAAAACTCCATCTTGTCCTAGGGCTTTATATGGCTGGAAGCTATGGATTGACTTACCCACCATATCAGTGGTGATGACTATGTTGTAGCAGTTATGAGTAATTTCGCAACGCCTCGTGTCATCGGAATTGACGAAACAATTGGCGAAATGCTACTCCATTAGGAAGAAGACACGACCCCCAGATTTCTCCAGTATCGTGATGGAGTTCTGGTCGATGGCCTGGATTTCGCAGTGCAGTCCGAAACGCCACATTAAAAGAGCATGACGGGATGTCATCTCTGGATTTCGGGGGTGCTGTCAGAAGACTTGATAATCGAATTCGCAAGTGCGTCGTTCCACACTTCCTCCAGCAGCCCCCTTTATTCTCGGTAATTTTACCACAGGGCTGGCTTTCGTCAATGATGGCAAACTTGCGTTTGTCACGACGGGATGTCATCTCTGGGAAGAGGTCCCTTGTTTTTAGGCACGTTTGCTTTGTTTTTCTTCGCCAGTCCAACCTGGGCCATCTCCTCAGGAGAGCGCAGTCGCTTGCTTGGTCCTTGTGAACCAATTGTAGCGGCTGGCTTCAACTAAGGGTCCCTGTTGTCAGCGCTTTGTTGACTGCCAGGAGAGGGGGGTCCCAGCGATGTGATGGCAGCTCTCTGGCGTTATTTGGCTTTTAATCGCCTAGCCGCGCCAGATAGTCGCCTTTTTCCATCCCGGTTCCGCTCTCCATGACCATCTGGAGTTGCGGAAGGATGCACGACTACCGTTCTACTTGAACTCTGGGAGGAGTCAATAACACCAACCCTCTCTTCACCTGCGAAATTTTCATTGCAGGCCACCACTAGCGACAGCTACAGACGCTGGGGCAGATATCCCATAGATCCTGATTCGGAGACCCGGTATCAATTTCCTATGGCGACCTCATAGTTGGTTTTTACGACCCGTAAGTCGAAGTGTTTCCAGACCCTTCGGTTGTATGTGTTTAACGACCCTTCGGTCGGAAAAAAGGCCACCCCCATAGGGATCAGACGCCTATAAGTATTTAGAGACCCTACGGTCGAAAGAAAGAGACCGCCCCACCGGGAACAGAGGTGTCTGTCTGAATACATTTGCTTGGTAGGGTTTGAGGGATGTAATCGTCTTAGTCTGACCACTCGTCCAAAGTCCCCCTTGGAGTCGACGTGGCAAACACAAGCCCTCTCACTCGCTCCTGAAGGAAGCTTCGACAAAGAGCGGGTACTCCGATGCCTTGAAACGCTACGATATGTCTCCATAAACACTAACTTTTCCTCATTCTCAAAACTGACGATCCTCTTCACCAAACCCAAAGCCACACAAGCACGACGACCAAGTATTGGTTTTATACTTGGTCTTGAAAAACCAACATTAATTTTTTTGTGTTGACAAATTATTGGCACCTGACCTTATGGCTTAATGCGAGAGCCCACAGCCCCCATATGCTTCCAAAACAAATGGACTCCTTTGTAACTTAAGTAATTAACTAGAATTAATAATACTACACAACAAAATGGGAAAAAGATTTACGCAGTAAATTCCATTATTTTTGAATTATTAGAAATGACCCGCAGAATTTGAATATATGAATTAAAAAAAAATCTATGGATATTTTACGAGATTTCGGGAAATAACTTTTGTACTGAGCTTTTAAAAAGGTGGTCACATATATTTGTAAATATCTCGAGTTTTACAAAACTCATATGCTCAATTGTTATATCCAATTGTTAAATATCCAATAAACATTTTTTACAACACTTTGGAATTTGTACACTGGTTAGGGAAAACTATACAAAAACTCGAAAAATGTAAATTCTTTCGACCAACATTTTATTCAAAAATGCATTTAAAAAATGTCGAATAATTGAAAACGCAAGATTATGCACAGTTTGTAATATTCCAAATTTAGCCTGCACATGTTTAAAGAAAATATGTAAAAATAAAAGAAATCTATGGATACATTTTGAGAACAGCAAATATCAATTGAGTATTAACTAAAAAAATTCGCATTTTATGTTTATATCCTATAACCATGGGTAGCAAGTTATAAAATGTATGTGAGGATATTTTAGCGACTCTTAGTAGGTGTGACTGAAATGAAAAAGTATGTATTTTCTTGATCAACACCACATTCCGAATCTATTATGATACGACCGTTTGTCCGACCGCCTATACACGATAACTTTAAAACTGCTATTCCGAATGATGTGATATTTATGTTCAATATATTTTAGTAGAAGTTCGAAAATGAGTCGAATTAGTTAACATAATCTACTACATCCACTACGAGATATGGGTTTACTTTTTAGGATCACATATCTCGTTAAGTATTAAAGATAAAGTTATAAAATTTAAAATTAATTACAAGCAATCATCTATCAATTGGTGCTCAAAAAAGCAAAAAAAAAATTGTAGCACTCAATTATATTGCTTTCACATAACTTTTTTTTATACTCAAATGTTATCCATATATTTTTGTTATTGATAGCTCAATTTCTTCGAAAAATTGGAAAATTAAAATTGGTGTATCATATTACTGTCTCGATTTTTTTCCATTTTTTAAAATGATTTTTTTTTTAAATTCGTTGAAAAAATGCTTTTTTCAAGTTCTACTATCGAGTTCACTTAAACTAATGAACTAATTTTAAAATGTTCTGTGATACGTTTATTGGATATTCATTCGATATAACACTTGATCATATGTGTTATTTAGAACGCGAGATATTTACAAATATATTAAAGCTCTGTGTAAAAGTTATTGGCCCATATTTTGTCAACACATCCAAAGAAACATTATTAAACCATATTTTCGAAATCTGTTAAATACGAAATCAATGGTTTGGATTTGTAGTTACTGGCTGGGGAAATCGTTTACGATTAAAATTTTTTCTACGATTGTTTTAGATATTAAATTATTAATTAGTTTATATTAGTTGATTATTATTGAGTGTTTAATTATTAATTGACGATATTATAAATTAGCGAGCGCGAGTTCTTACCGTTTTGCCTGTTATAATCTGACTTCTTGTTTTAAGTTTGTATGTTAATATTGAGATTTGTTGTTATTGTTTTCAAATGAGTGCACTCAGACGCCAGGGTTTCCAAACAAATTCTTAACATTTCCGCCCACCTCGTCCAGGCTCTGCGACGACACATTTTTCCATAGCAAGTCGCCCACCTTGCTACACGGTAATCGGGTTAGATCCCCGCCCACCGTCTTTGACTTCATTCGACGTGTAAATTGGTAACACATAAATTTTAGCGATTGGTCGTTTCAAAACTGAAGATTTGGTTTTGAGAGTGACCACGCGTACGTACAACTCCAACTTCTCCGGGGTGCGTTTCAACAACACGGCCCTTGCAAAAGTACAAAAATACGTCGCTTATGCGTAAGATACCCTCTGCATCAAGCACCGGACATAATTTTAGCAATTTACTTTGCGATAGGTCTAGCAGACTGTAATAGTTTTATCTCTTCATGAAACTCGTCGATTTGAGTAGCCTTTACCCATGATTTCAAAGCAGCGTATCGTTCAGACCACAAAGCATATGAAGTTGTGGCATGCGGTTTCCCATGATTGATATTAATGAAGCGTTGACACCAAGCAGTACCAGCCAGTAAGATTTCCAAGCTGGAATATCTCTCTAGAAGATTCCATCTCGACGTATCAACCTGCGTTGATAAAGCTTGCACTGTTTTCTGTTCGGCAAGAATTCCATTATTATCGACAATGTGTTGAGGCCAATTTTCCTCTGACTGACATAGCCATCTCGGCCCTGTCCTGATATTAATGAAGCGTTGACACCAAGCAGTAACAGCAAGTAACATTTCCAAGCTGGAATATCTCTCTAGAAGATTCCATCTCGACGTATCAACCTGCGTTGATAAAGCTTGAACTGTTTTCTCTTCGGCAAGAATTCCATTATTATCGACAATGTGTTGAGGCCAATTTTCCTCTGACTGACATAGCATATCTCGGCTCTGTCCATAGACTACGGTCAGGCAGTTGTTTTGGAGATATCCCCCATGACGCGCAATCTGAGGAGTTTTCTGCTGTTGATACGTACCTCCATGTACTGAGTGCTGTCAAATTCTGTATTTGAACCACGCGGTTAGCCACAATCTCCTTCAGCTTACCAGGGTCGGAGCGTATCCAGCTCAAAGTAGTCATCGAATCAAACCACAGATGACAAGTAACGTTAGACAGTTCAAGCGTTTTGCGAGCATTATCCAATAACTTGCCACGAGCACGGCAGCGCACAACTCAAGTCTGGGAATTGTAACCTTTTTCAACGGCGCAACCTTAGTTTTAGCAATGATTAGATTAACGTATGCTTTTGAGTTTCTTATGATCTTTAAATATATAACTGCAGCATATGCATTACTCGACGAATCTGCAAAGGCATGTAGTTGATGTGTATTGCTTTCTGGGGTTATTTGAACCCATCTGGGGATTTTAATGTCTTCAAGAGCAATTAAATCATTTCGAAATGCTATTCACCGATTTTGGAGATCATCTGTTAAATAATCGTTCCAATTTAGACCGGTATGCCACAACTGTTGAAAGAATATTTTGCCTCGAACAACTACTGTGGCGCTAAGAAACCCAGTGGATCGAACAATTTCGCTACATCAGAGAGCAATTGTCGTTTTGTGAAACGTGTTATAGTGTAGTCCAGATTGACTTTATAGCTGAAATGGTCGGACTTAATGAGCCAAACAATACCAATAGCTTTTTCCTCATGATCGAGATTGAGTTCGTGATTATCTTTACACTCTCGTTCATCCGCATCTATATTCTTCAATACTTCGATCGAGATAGAGTTCCACTTTCTTAGCACAAGACCACCGGTTTTTAGTAACGCTTGTAGCTCTTGTCGGAGCTGATGTGATGCATGTATTGTATCTGCACCGGACAGCACGTCGTCAACATAAAAGTCTCTAAGTAAAGTGGTTGAAGCCAGTGGATAAATCTGCTTCTCATCAGTTGCAAGGGTATGTAAAACTTTGATTGCCAATAAAAGGGTCACAATTGGTACGTAACCATGCGTAACCGATAAGACTGCGGACCGCCGTCTGACATTGATTGTCATACAATACGCTGTAAGTCTAAATCTCTTTTGTCCACCAGAATTTGGCGGTACATCTTAGCGATATCTCCTGTAATAGCGATGCAATGTCTTCGCCAATTCAATACAACCGATGCAAAATCATTTTGTAATTTCGGGCCTACGTGTAAACAATCATTAAGAGATATACCTGCGCTTCCCTTTTTTGACGCATTAAAACTACACTCTATTTCGTAGTGGAGCTAGACTCCTTAATGACTCCGTGATGAGGCAAGTAGCAAATAGGATGCTCCACGTTCCTGAATCTTACGCGTTCCATGTGGCCTAGAGCGAGATAGTCGTGCATGAACTCATTGTACATTTTACACATAGTCGCGTTTCGACGCAATCTGCGAGTTATGTGACTCAGTATATTCTGTGCATCGTGAAGAGTTCCACTAAGTTGAGACAAATCTACACCTTCCTTAACTGGCAACCGTACTACATAACGACCGTCGTCCCGTTTCTTAGTAGTTCGCGCGAAAAAGTCCTCGCAATATGTTTCATCTTTTGTTAAGGCAGGATGGCAAACTTCCTCAATTTCCCAAAACGCCCGAAGAGTTCTGTCAAGGTCAACTTTCGTAAAGTAACAACCGTAAGCCGTTTCGTTTGTAGACAATTTATGGTCCGCTATTCCACCAAAAACGACCCACCCCAGTTGAGTGCTTTGCGCTATCGCGTTAGTATGGAGACTGCGTCGAATATCGCTTAGTAACATTGCAGCGTAGTCAGCTGCGTTGAATATTATATCAATAGCTCCCGGGGTCTCTAAATACGGGTCAGCAAGTTCAATCTCTTCAAAGTCCAACAGTTGAGCTGCAGGTACCTTTGTAGATGGAGTTAGATTACCAAGTCTTTGTAACACCAGTGCTACACACTTCATTCCAAAATGCGTTTTTAAGGATCGTACACCAAACTCAACCATACCACTAGCGGTGACAATCTTACTTCCAGTAGCACCACTCACTGAAACTTGAACGCAAGACTTACTCAACTTAAGTTGCTTGACAGCAAATTCGCTTATAAATGCGGCTTCGGCTCCACTATCCAAGAGCGCTCGTAGTGTGATTTTATGACCAGTGTCTGTAAATACCTCAACCAATGCTGTTTCAATAAGCACCGAGTTGATACCACTTCGCATATTTTTTAACTCAGATAGCATTGCATTATGTGAGGCAACGCCGATTTGATCCGCAGTTTCATCTGCATCACCCAGAGGAGTGTTCGAGGTTTCCACCAAAATACACATTTCACGTGAAATGTCAAAAACTAAAATTAATTGCAAAAATACCAAAAACAGTTTTCGGCTGAAAACCGATTCGCGGCAAATATCGACGAATACATCTTATAAGGCGTCATCTTAAAGTAAAAAATAAATTGCAATTCAATAAAGTGCGTTAATAAAAACATATTAAAACCCCTATTTTTGAGAATAAACTTCTTGTCACCTCCTTTTTAGGTGGTGTCAAATTTTATAACTATGGACATTATTTCCATTGTCATTTTAAGTATAAAATACCATTTCATGACTACAGTCACACCCCTCTTATTGTTATTAATTTGTTATTGTTATTACTTAATAAAAAAAATATCAAGGTATAGTTATGCTTAACAAAATGTCTTATATTGATTCACAAAAGTTATATAAAAATATTTAAACTTCGAGAATTTTGTGGCAATTTTTGACACGTGATTTTTTTTAAAATCTGGAGCTGTTATCGGTATAATTTTTTTTTTTTTTGTTTTAGACCACATTGATAGTGTTCTGATATCAGTTTGTGTTAATAATATCGTTTGCAGTTCTTAAAATAAATTTAAAATAAAAAGGGACATATGTATGAAATTAGAAAATAAAATGGTAATTTTTGTCATGTAATTTCTCCTAATCCGGGAATGATATCGGGATGATATATTTTTTTTTTATTTTTAATTTCTCCTGATCCGGTAATGATATCGGGATGATATTTTTTTATTATTTTTTATCACATTGATTGTGATTAGAAAAAAGTTAGTTTGTGAATATAAACTTTGTATTATTCTAAACACTTAAAATCAAATTAATAAATTTCTAACGAAAATGGTAGTATTTCACTACAATTTTTCTACAGTTTTGTACACTTAGTTAATCATCGTAATAAAATGATACACTAAGTTAATTAGTATGATTTAAAGCCCCGCAGTCAATTTTTTTTTATTTATTTATTTTTCTGGTTCCAGAATTTGTTTTTTTGGCGTATAAATTTCAATATTTTATTATTTTCATTTTGCCACTCACTTTTTCCAGGCATTTGAGTTTGAAAAAAATGTTTTTGATTTTTAATGGGTACCACGTGACCTTGAGGTCCTTTTTTTTATTTATTTTTTTTAAGGTCTGATTTCGGCGCCATGTGACAATTTTTTTTATTGTTTTTTCCCGCTCACTTTGTTGTAATTAAAAAACCACTTATGACTTCGGTTTTCGATTTTTAGTCGATTCCAGGGATCCGAGCGGCAAATTTTTTTTCGTCACTCTCCCCCCATTTAAAAGGTAATGACCATTTTTTTTTTTTTTGTGAATTTCGACCGGCCCTATAAAGTAAAGTTCAGCCCAATTTCCTTGTAAACCCGAGCAAACCGGAAACTATGTTTTATTCAGAAGATGTATTTTGTAATAGCCTAAATACAATTTAAAGAATTTGAGAGGATATGCAAGGATATTTTAGTTATGTTCTAATGTGTATTTTCATGTAGTAATGTATGATCTTTAAATGCTCATATCTCTTAAACTATTAATGTTATAAGAAAAATGGTTACAGATTATTCTTAGTCGGTTTTTAATTTATAAATAAAAAATAAAATAAAATATTAAATTAAAAAAAATATAGTTTTGTTCAAAAATTTCATCATTTTGTTCACCGTGCGACGCTTCAATATAATAGGGTTGTTCAAAATTTATTAAAATACATATATGTTCCTGTTGTTGCTGTCAGTAGAGAAGTTATTCTAGAATAATTTTTTAAGGCTAGAATACCATTTCATGACTATGGTCACACGCCTCTTATTGTTATTAATTTGTCATTGTTATTGCTCATAATAAGACTATTAATTTTAAATATATATAATAATAAATAATAATAGTTTGACACTACAGTCCTATAAGAACTTAGGCCGAGCTCTCTAACCACTTTAAGCTGAAAGTGGGTCATTCCACACTAAATCGATAAAAAAGTCAAATTTGAGATTTTACCTTTTCGATTTCAATAAATTTTGGGCCACTGATAAAGGGTACCAAGATATTTACTGACCAATTTTTATTTTTATTTTCTCGTCCAATAATTCCAGCGACACACTGGCTCAAAGTAACAAAAAATGGGCCAAAAATCATATTTGTATGGTTGTTCATATTTAAATATCTCTTAAACTAAAAATACTCCGCTCGTTTTAAAGCTACTAAAACAAGCTTTTAGAAAAATTAAGTTGTAACTTTTAAACTTGAACATGTGGCCCGTGTTAATTATCCTTGCGCTTCAAAATTGATGAGGACCCTTTTTAAAATTCTGAAAAAAATTTTCATCAATTTATTATAAATGTTATTGCAAAATTTCAAGATGGTATTTTGATGGCATGATATTTAAAAAAGTAATTTTCAAAAATTTTAAATATTTATTGTATTGAAAATTTTTTTTTCTACAGTAAATGTTGCTATAATTCTTGAATATATGTGTAACTCTGATTTCTAAAATGGAGTCAGTTTAGAGGCAATTTGATGAAACTGACGCCATTCGAAATCAGAGTTACAAATACATTACAAAAATATTGCAATTTTTATATTGAAAAAAAAAAAAAATTGATGTTCCTGTTGTTGCTGTCAGGAGAGAAGTTATTCTAGAATATTTGCTATTGAATTGAATGGTCATACATATCTTCTTTTGAATTTACTACCTAGATTTCCTATTCTGAGATTATTAAATGGAAATTATAAATCTTACCAGTTAACTGAATTGTTGATGTATTTATAACATATAACAGTGATCCATTTGAATTTTTTACAATGATTAATGCCAAATTTATACCTCTGGTTATGGAATTACCCATACAATGTATATATATTTCCTTAATTCCAGAATTCAGCAAATCTTCGCATTCTTTACGCTGTGCCTAAAATTAATAATATAATATTATAAAAATAGTTAAAAAAGTTTTAAAAAAATCATTAAACTAACGCAGGGGTCAGAAAGTAATTTTTTTTAAGTGGGTTCCGATACTGTTGAAAATTTTGTTCGAGGTCCAGAAAAAAAAATCATAATTATTACTAGTTTTGGTACAACTTTACTTTATAGGGCCGAAAAAGCTGTACTTTATTATATAATATTTATATATATGTGGGGTCTAACAGCAAAAACAAAAACATTTTTTTATTGTATTTTTAATCTATTTTTATCTTTTCTACATATTCTACATAATATTCATTTACATCAGGCATGTCAAACACGCGGCCCACCAACACGACATCTGCGGCCCGCGAAGACTTTACATATTTTATTAAAAAAAAATATTTTTAAGAATGGAAAAACTTTTAATTTATTTTATTTTCAGGCGTTGATATGATTATTATGTATTGTTGTGTATTTTTGTGCAGCTATAAGTTTCCAATTAACATGCCATATAAGAAATTAAATAACTAATATTGGTTAAAAACTTATTAATTTATTAAAAAAAAAAATCAATTTTTTGTAGGTACATTATTTTTCAAAATTTAATAATGAGAACTTGACAAGTTTTTAATATAGATCTTAATTTATATTCTTAATTGTCATTTTAAATATTATACATGGTGTTGCACAAATGGCATAACAATGATTTTTACCTTTTTTTACGAAGGAATATTGTTTTTTTATTCATACAATTTTAAATTGATTGTAAAATTTTGAATTTCCTTTGGCTATATTTCGCCGGCATATATATCCTATTAATATAATAAATCTGTTTGTTCGTTTGTACGTTTGTACGTTTGTACGTCTGTACGTTTGTACGTTTGTTCCGCTTCTTCGTCTAAACGGCTGATCCGATTTTCTTGAAATTTTTACCACAGATGCGGTATGGTCTGGAAGGAATGATAGGCTATATATGGGCGGGATTGGACAAAGAGGCGTGGCACCTCCCATACAACCTTAACTTTCAATACGATATAACTCGGCACTACCACCAGCTACGAACATGAAACAAAAAACTCAAATACAAAAAAAAAATTTAAAAACAAAAAAGCAAAAGCACAAAACAAAACAAAAGCAAAAATACAAAAACAAAAGCAATCACGTTTGTTCCGCTTCTCCGTCTACACGGCTGATCCGATTTTCTGGAAATTTTTACCACAGATGCGGTATGGTCTGGAAGGAATGATAGGCTATATATGGGCGGAATTATACAAAGAGGCGTGGCACCTCCCATACAACCTAAACTTTCAATACGATATAACTCGGCACTTTCACCAGCTACGAACATGAAACAAAAAACTCAAATACAAAAAAAAAATTAAAAACAAAAAAGCAAAAGCACAACACAAAACAAAAGCAAAAATACAAAAACAAACCAATCACATAAAACCACAATCCAAACTAAATGAAAAACAAAAAAAGGAAAGAAAAAGAAAAACAAACTCACCACACTAAAATTCACCCTTAAATTACCCACACTAAAACTCACCACACTAAAATTCACCACACTAAAACTCACCACACTAAAACTCACCACACAAAAACTCACCACACTAAAACTCACCACACTAAAACTCACCACACTTAAACTCACCACACAAAAACTCACCACACTAAAACTCACCACACTTAAACTCACCACACTAAAACTCACCACACTAAAACTCACCACACAAAAACTCACCACACTAAAACTCACCACACCAAAACTCACCACACTTAAACTCACCACACAAAAATTCAACACACTAAAACTCACCACACCAAAACTCACCACACTAAAACTCACCACAATAAAATTAATCACATTAAAATTCACCACACTAAAACTCGGTACACTAAAACACGCCACACTAAAACACGCCACATTAAAATTCACCACACTAAAACCCACCACACTATAATTGACCACACTAAAACTCACCACACTTAAAAACACCACACTTAAACTCACCACACTCAAATTCACCACACTAAAACTCACCACATCAAAACTAACCACAATTAAACTCACCACTCCAAAATTCACCATATCTAAACTCACCACACCGAAACTTACTACATTAAAACCCACCACACTAAAACTTCTACCTGGAAAAACTCTACGGGGAAGAATTCTACGGGAAATAATTCTACCGGGAACAATTCTACCGGGATGAATTCTACGCTGAGAATTCTACGGGAAAGCGTTCTATGTGGATTTTACGGGGAAGATTTCTACTGGGAATAATTCTGCGGAGAAGCGCAGTCTGAGAAAAAATTGTCTTTGAGAAAAGTTGTTTTGGCGGGGAATTATTTGGTTACCACATTTATAAAACCAATAAAAAAATTTCAACAGCTAAGCACGGGCCCTCATATAAATAATAAAATGTTTTTCATATTAATAAAATTGCTCCATATCATTAAATTCAGAAAACTTGGCACGAGTCGTGCACGGGTCCAGCTAGTAAAAAATATATGGTAGCGCATAGATTAGTACGTCTAACACCGAAGAAAACTCTTGACCGTAGAATTATGCAAACTTCATTTTAAGGTTATTAAAACAAACTTTGTCATAAATCATGTTTTATAAATTTCTATACTGTTTGAAATATACTCCATTATAAATACCTCAGAGAAAGTTATTGGCAGGATCAAAAAAGTTCGGACTTTTTTTGATATATTTCCAACAGACAAAAATCACACCATTTCTTGCAAAAAAAAATTCCCCTGCGGCGCTTTAATGAAGGTCAATGGAAAATTTGATCATCTTAACTTTATATTTTATTTTACAACCGAAAACATAATCTAAAAAACGATCGATTTTTATTTTCTTATGGTACCCGCCTCATCTTTTGAATTGTCAATGCGGCCCGTGATGCCAAATGAGTTTGACATGCCTGATCTACATAATCTCCATTTAATTCAATTCATCTACATAATAATCTTATACATAATGATTTTCTACATAATCTCTATTTATTTCAATTAATTTCTTGAGCCTGTAAATCCACCTTTCGAAATATTGAATAAAGCATTCCCAAGCTTGTTTCGCCGTTGTGGCTGCAGCTATATGTCCATAATTACTTGGATCGATGCACGATCATTTAATATCGCTATTTTCTCCGACACCGACTTCTGCGATGCCGGCTTCTTTTACGCCGTCTTCTAAGACTTTTCAGTATCATTTAATGACCGAACACGATATTGCTTGTCTTTTAAAGACATCACAGTTCTCCCGACCTCGTAACCATTCTAACGAAAATCGCACTGGAAGGTTTTCACGAAAATACTTTGCGGTTCAAAAACACGATACTGATTTCAATTGATAAAAAATAACTAGTCTAACATCTACGCGTCATGTGGCCCATAACCTGTTGGTTCAAATTCATTTATTAGACTGACTAAAATAATATAATGCATGTAACATTTCAAATATATAGCTGAGTTGCATGTTACTGCATTTAGGGCCTCTGCCAATCGGTAAGTTTTTACTCGATTAAAATAAGTTAAATAAAATTTGAGTGGTGAAACGAAATTTCCATTATTGCTGTGCCAAATGAAATGTTGACATAATGAAATTTTGACATTTATACAAAAAATTATTTGGACATGTCCTAATAAATAATTAAAATATTCTAAAAATCGTTGAAATTAGTTGATCAAAAAGGACAAATATTTCGTGCCAGTGCGGGTATACATTCCACAGCCAGACAAAATCACACAAGTATCGTAGCACGGCAACAACTCGAAAAGTTCTACATTAAAATAAACAATTTGGTTCAAATCATTGTTTCTGATTAATATGTGCTGAAAATATTAAGTTGTTTTAAAATGTTATATACTTCAATAATTTATGGTATTTTCATTTTATTTCGTCTATGGATTTAAACCTTACAAACTAGCAAACATCTTAATACTAACAAAAAATTCAATTATAAATATTAAATAACAAATTCTTAAATACTAGTTTGGGAAGCGAAAAATCTATCTTATCTGATATCTCATTAAATTCAATTAAAGCTCTCGTAATACGCTCATTATTTCCATAATTAGATCTATGACAACTTAGTTTAAACATATTACAATAGACTTTTTAGATTTAACAACAAACAACGTGCATTATATGATGGTATCGGTTCCTCAAAATTTAGAGAATAAAGAGCAAACTTTAAAAATTTCTTTTGAATACGTTCCAACCGATTGGAATGAACCGCAAAACATGGATTCCAAATAAAAGTAGCATATTCCAATTTCTTACAAAAGATCTTACAAAAGATGGTTATAACAATTTAAGTGTATACGGATCAGTAAATAGTGAACTATTACGTCTCACAAATGCAAACATAGCATAAGATTTAGGTATAATGTAATTGAGATGTGCTACAAAAGTAAATCTCGAATCAAATAATACACCCAAATCTAATATTTCAGAAGTAGTTTTTAAAAATGTATGACCAAGAGAATATTTAGATATAATGAGGTTATGCAATTTACTAAAACTTACATGAAAACATTTGTTAGGATTTAATGATAGCTTATTGCGTTTACACCACAAGAAAACATTATTTATATCACACTGTAAAGTTTTGCGATCTGTAACATTTTTTATTTTCAAAAATATTTTTAAATCATCTGCATATAGAAGAAATTGTGATTTTGTAATATAACTACCAATATCATTCATAAAAAGTATGAAAAACAGTGTTCCCAAAATACTTCATTGTGCAATAAAAGAAACTGAAACAGAATTTTCTATTTCGACGAAGCATAATCTATTAGTAAGATAGGACTTAATCCATTTCAAAAAAATTGAATGGAACCCTATCTTAGACAACTTTGCAATTAGAGCAGTATGAGATACTTTATCAAACGCTTTAGAAATAACAGTATATATAGTATCAACTTGATATCCACATTCAAATGCAGTTACGCAGTAATTTGAAAAAACAGCCAGGTTTATTACAGTAGAGCGACCATTAACAAAACCATGTTGGTTCGGGTGAATTAACCTTTTAACAGCAAATACGACTTTGTCTCTAACAATATTTTCAAATAATTTCGAGACATTGGAGAGTTTTGAAATAGGCCTATAATTAGCAACATAATTTTTTCTGCCAGACTTATGAATTGGCGTAATTGCAGCAATTTTCCATTTATCAATGAATTCACCAGATGTTAGCGATATATTAAATATTAAAGTCAAAGGCTTACAGATTGAAGAGATACATTTCTTCAATAGAAAAGAGGACAAATTATCAATATCACATTTTACTGAATTTTTTAAATTACAAATACCACGCATAATGTCATCATCAGTTAAAATTAAGGATCCAAAATCAATGACAGATTCAATATTATATAATATTATTGAATCATACCATTGACTTCGGGTTCAAAAGTAGATTTAAAATAGTCAGCAAACAAGTTTACAGTATCAAAAATTGAATTTGAAATATTATCATTATAATGCATACTTGATGGAATATTAGAGCATGTTTTTTTGACTTAATATAATGCCAAAATGATTTTGGATTATTTTTTATATTTTTTTCACATTCTAAGATATACTGCTTGTATAAAAATGTATCTAAAACTCTCTCATGTAATGCACGTATTTATCCTTATAACCATTGTTGTTCGTATCTTTAAATTTCTTATAGAATTTATTTCTTAAATTCTTTAAAGTCTTTAGGCCTTTAGTGTACCATGGTAACTTATAAACCTTATTAGGTTTTATTGGAATGTGTTTTAAACAAAACTCATTAATTTTATCAACAAATAGCTTATAACACATTGACGTATTTGTAAAATCAAATAAATTTGACCAATCAACATCATCAATAAAATTATTTAAATGATTAAAATCACACAAATTATAATTAAATTTAATAGAATCATTTGAAGGTGAAATTTTTAAATATTCAAAAAATTCAACTTCCAGAGCCAAAGGTACATGATGCATATCACGACGCCCCTTACGAAAACTATTATATAATTTTTCCCTTACAAAAATAAATACGTTATTTTTTAAGGTTCAGAATAAAAGTACGTTATTGTTTTTGATGAGAAAAATAATACGTTTTATGGTTTTGCCAGGAACTCTACTATGTTTTTGATATTTCCGAGAATATGCATATGTATATCCGTGTATCTACGAATATAAAATTGATTCAAATTTTGCGACGACGATTGGAATCTTTTGTTGAACATGAATAATGCATTTATGATTGGGGCCTTCATATAAAACCTGTACATATTACAGCATTGTAATAAATATCGTTTAATAAAGACCACAGACCATTGGAAATTTATATCAGTCCTGAAATTAAACCTAAATTTAATGTAACAATGTAGATTTCTTAGGATACAATAACAAATGACCTCGAAAATCTTAAAAATGGACATGTCCTACGGTCTTAATAATAATTACAAAAATACTGGTTTAGCGATACAGTTCTGAAGAACCTAGGCTGAACAGTTTCACCAACATGTTATATTTGTACTCAAAAAGTGGAACCTACAGTTTAACGCCGAATCATAAATTTTCATGGGTGATGTTTTTACTCTCGAAGGTTATCTACCAAGAGGTAGCGCGGTGAAGAAAATTATTTTCCATTTATTTTTTGATGTTGCATTCGCTGGTGTATTCCAACACACTAATCTTCTGAGTCACCTACATAGTATATGGTAATGCATATTTTATATCATTATAGCGTAATTATTTTGAATTTTGTCAAACAAATTTTACAAATGACATATATCAAAACATAAAAGCAACGCAATGTGATTTTGAAAAAAATCTATTTCAATAAAAAGCTCCAATTAAAAATGAGTCAAT
The DNA here is from genome assembly GCA_951804985.1 of Dryomyza anilis. Taxonomy (NCBI): domain Eukaryota; kingdom Metazoa; phylum Arthropoda; class Insecta; order Diptera; family Dryomyzidae; genus Dryomyza; species Dryomyza anilis. The sequence continues at coordinate 58,441,655 of OX638130.1, read as the reverse complement.
TAAATAAATCTCATTGGATCTATTAACATTACTTGGTATAAAGAATAGATCATTATTGTAAAATGACCAAGCTATTTTACTCAGATTAAAATCTCCTAAAGTACACACATTACCATCATTGACTGACGCAATATCTAACACGTTATCAACATGTGCATAATACAGATCAGGTGGTGGTATGTACGATACACATATAAAAATACTTTTTGCAACTCCAGTAATAGTTACACATATTTGATCCAGAAGCGAGTCATAGTTCCGAAGTTCGTATATTGAAGAACACAACGCACGTTTAACCGCAATAAGAACACCACCACCTCGCGAGCATCCAGTTTTAACATAGTCACGATCCTTACGATAGATTTGGTTGAATTTGAATTCAACCACGTCTCAACAAACACAATAATGTCATATTCATTTTGTGATGTAGCTGCCAATACTGCAGTCGATTTAGTTCTTAAACCGGCAACATTTTGTAAAAAAAATGTTAAAGATTTGTAAGCATTTTGAGTAAGTACCTTATTAACTTTACTCAATTCATTTGATGATGTTTCTGTATGAACCGAAAAGGGCGAACTTTAACATCAGATTGCCACAACGTGGGCTTCAACAACTCATTATAAAATGAGGGTGTAATTCCCAATTTAAAATAGACACTTTTTTAACTAATTTATAGCATGCTAGATGATGTTTACCAATTTCTGTATATTTCTCAACGTAAGAAATTATGTTATCTTCAGTAACTGATGGCTTGAAAGAAGATAAATGTACCCACTTTTTCCTTACAACAACGTCCAGATCATCAATATCATTTTGACCAACAACAACTGCTTGTTTCTTAGGCTTTCTTCTTGTTACATTCATCCATTGTGACTGTTGAGAAGATTTCTCGCTAATGACATCAGAGAGAGCAACATTAGTTTGCGTATCTCAGAATACTCAGGCCGCGAAGCAGAAAATATACATGGAGCAGGAAAAGCGTAACTCTTACGCACATTCGTAGTTGCAGCAGGGACAGAAACAGCGCGAACAGCAGATACAGCAGGAGCAGCGGGAACAGCGGGAACATCAGTAACAGCGAGAGCATCAGAGGAGACATGCAGTGCAACAGCATGTAATGCAGATGAAGCAAAACCAGTTTTTGGTTTCGTAACAACATTGTTATTGCGAAAGAGTTTAGGCACTTGCACATTTTCTTTTGTGCTTCGTTCCAAAAAGTCACAAAATTTGCTTTTAAGTTCATGCACCTCATTTAACAAATTTGATATAATTAATATTAAATTTGATGATGCATTTAAACAATTATTGCAATTAAAAGCAATGTTTTTATTTTTAGCACAGATGTCGAACACATTTTCGTCATCAATTTGAGTGCATAATTTATGAAATTTTTTTTTGGCATATTTTACACGATATCGCGCAATCAGTTGAAATACTATTAAAGCAAATAGAACACAGCAAATTCGGCGGCGAAGGCATAGACCTTGCTTGATGCACTGTCACAAGAAGACTGTATATGTAGCCCAAGGGGCTACATATAATTTTCACACTTTATATTCACCTCAATAGCTTCAGAATTTCATATTTACTTATCAAATTTTAATTTTTCGAGTAAAAAGTTACCGATTGGCACAGGCCCTTAGTAAGAGTTTTGTACAAATTAAAGTGCAAGAGAAATGTAATAAAAAAATGTAATTCAGATTAATAAAATTAAGATTTATTTTTGATGTCATGCTTAGAATTAAAAGAAGAAGGACAGGATATATTAAAGAGTTCAAGTGCATGGGGTTCAGAATGGTGTAGTGCATACGCAAGCCAGTAACCGACTTATGTTAGTTACCATAGCCTCTCCTACACAATTCCTAGTCTCACTTTCGCGTTGGTGAACCCTGTTAACCCGAGCAACCAGCTGAAGATCGGGTTTCAACCCCGGTGGGAGGTCTGGTCGGGGACAAACAAGACAGGAATATTGGCCCTCCAAAATGGGGGTTGTGCGTTGGGCTTGTGACCCGCCACATAAAAAAGCTGATTTAACGAAAACAGATAAAATGCCTCGGTTACCTGCTGAGTTGGTTAAGACCGGAGGCGATGAGCTCATAACGAGCATGCACCAGCTCATCAGCAGAATATGGTCAGAAGAAAGCATGCCTAGCGAATGGACCTCAGTATACTCTACCCAATCCTTAAGAAGGGGGATCCCACGATACGCGCCAACTCCCGTGGGATAAGTCTCCTCAATATCGCGTATAAGGAGTGCGTCATTAGAAACTTGTGCACTCTTTTTCTACTGTAACTTTTTTCATTGGAATTCAAAACAAAATTTTTTAATCAAGTTAGGTTTGATAAACATGTCGGAATATGTAGTATGTAACTTTTGCAGAATTGGTTTGTTATTCAGCGAAAAAATGGGCGATGAACAAAAAGTGAAATATTGAATAAAGCATTCCCAAGCTTGTTTCGCCGTTGTGGCTGCAGCTATATGTCCATAATTACTTGGATCGATGCACGATCATTTAATATCGCTATTTTCTCCGACACCGACTTCTGCGATGCCGGCTTCTTTTACGCCGTCTTCTAAGACTTTTCAGTATCATTTAATGACCGAACACGATATTGCTTGTCTTTTAAAGACATCACAGTTCTCCCGACCTCGTAACCATTCTAACGAAAATCGCACTGGAAGGTTTTCACGAAAATACTTTGCGGTTCAAAAACACGATACTGATTTCAATTGATAAAAAATAACTAGTCTAACATCTACGCGTCATGTGGCCCATAACCTGTTGGTTCAAATTCATTTATTAGACTGACTAAAATAATATAATGCATGTAACATTTCAAATATATAGCTGAGTTGCATGTTACTGCATTTAGGGCCTCTGCCAATCGGTAAGTTTTTACTCGATTAAAATAAGTTAAATAAAATTTGAGTGGTGAAACGAAATTTCCATTATTGCTGTGCCAAATGAAATGTTGACATAATGAAATTTTGACATTTATACAAAAAATTATTTGGACATGTCCTAATAAATAATTAAAATATTCTAAAAATCGTTGAAATTAGTTGATCAAAAAGGACAAATATTTCGTGCCAGTGCGGGTATACATTCCACAGCCAGACAAAATCACACAAGTATCGTAGCACGGCAACAACTCGAAAAGTTCTACATTAAAATAAACAATTTGGTTCAAATCATTGTTTCTGATTAATATGTGCTGAAAATATTAAGTTGTTTTAAAATGTTATATACTTCAATAATTTATGGTATTTTCATTTTATTTCGTCTATGGATTTAAACCTTACAAACTAGCAAACATCTTAATACTAACAAAAAATTCAATTATAAATATTAAATAACAAATTCTTAAATACTAGTTTGGGAAGCGAAAAATCTATCTTATCTGATATCTCATTAAATTCAATTAAAGCTCTCGTAATACGCTCATTATTTCCATAATTAGATCTATGACAACTTAGTTTAAACATATTACAATAGACTTTTTAGATTTAACAACAAACAACGTGCATTATATGATGGTATCGGTTCCTCAAAATTTAGAGAATAAAGAGCAAACTTTAAAAATTTCTTTTGAATACGTTCCAACCGATTGGAATGAACCGCAAAACATGGATTCCAAATAAAAGTAGCATATTCCAATTTCTTACAAAAGATCTTACAAAAGATGGTTATAACAATTTAAGTGTATACGGATCAGTAAATAGTGAACTATTACGTCTCACAAATGCAAACATAGCATAAGATTTAGGTATAATGTAATTGAGATGTGCTACAAAAGTAAATCTCGAATCAAATAATACACCCAAATCTAATATTTCAGAAGTAGTTTTTAAAAATGTATGACCAAGAGAATATTTAGATATAATGAGGTTATGCAATTTACTAAAACTTACATGAAAACATTTGTTAGGATTTAATGATAGCTTATTGCGTTTACACCACAAGAAAACATTATTTATATCACACTGTAAAGTTTTGCGATCTGTAACATTTTTTATTTTCAAAAATATTTTTAAATCATCTGCATATAGAAGAAATTGTGATTTTGTAATATAACTACCAATATCATTCATAAAAAGTATGAAAAACAGTGTTCCCAAAATACTTCATTGTGCAATAAAAGAAACTGAAACAGAATTTTCTATTTCGACGAAGCATAATCTATTAGTAAGATAGGACTTAATCCATTTCAAAAAAATTGAATGGAACCCTATCTTAGACAACTTTGCAATTAGAGCAGTATGAGATACTTTATCAAACGCTTTAGAAATAACAGTATATATAGTATCAACTTGATATCCACATTCAAATGCAGTTACGCAGTAATTTGAAAAAACAGCCAGGTTTATTACAGTAGAGCGACCATTAACAAAACCATGTTGGTTCGGGTGAATTAACCTTTTAACAGCAAATACGACTTTGTCTCTAACAATATTTTCAAATAATTTCGAGACATTGGAGAGTTTTGAAATAGGCCTATAATTAGCAACATAATTTTTTCTGCCAGACTTATGAATTGGCGTAATTGCAGCAATTTTCCATTTATCAATGAATTCACCAGATGTTAGCGATATATTAAATATTAAAGTCAAAGGCTTACAGATTGAAGAGATACATTTCTTCAATAGAAAAGAGGACAAATTATCAATATCACATTTTACTGAATTTTTTAAATTACAAATACCACGCATAATGTCATCATCAGTTAAAATTAAGGATCCAAAATCAATGACAGATTCAATATTATATAATATTATTGAATCATACCATTGACTTTCGGGTTCAAAAGTAGATTTAAAATAGTCAGCAAACAAGTTTACAGTATCAAAAATTGAATTTGAAATATTATCATTATAATGCATACTTGATGGAATATTAGAGCATGTTTTTTTGACTTAATATAATGCCAAAATGATTTTGGATTATTTTTTATATTTTTTTCACATTCTAAGATATACTGCTTGTATAAAAATGTATCTAAAACTCTCTCATGTAATGCACGTATTTATCCTTATAACCATTGTTGTTCGTATCTTTAAATTTCTTATAGAATTTATTTCTTAAATTCTTTAAAGTCTTTAGGCCTTTAGTGTACCATGGTAACTTATAAACCTTATTAGGTTTTATTGGAATGTGTTTTAAACAAAACTCATTAATTTTATCAACAAATAGCTTATAACACATTGACGTATTTGTAAAATCAAATAAATTTGACCAATCAACATCATCAATAAAATTATTTAAATGATTAAAATCACACAAATTATAATTAAATTTAATAGAATCATTTGAAGGTGAAATTTTTAAATATTCAAAAAATTCAACTTCCAGAGCCAAAGGTACATGATGCATATCACGACGCCCCTTACGAAAACTATTATATAATTTTTCCCTTACAAAAATAAATACGTTATTTTTTAAGGTTCAGAATAAAAGTACGTTATTGTTTTTGATGAGAAAAATAATACGTTTTATGGTTTTGCCAGGAACTCTACTATGTTTTTGATATTTCCGAGAATATGCATATGTATATCCGTGTATCTACGAATATAAAATTGATTCAAATTTTGCGACGACGATTGGAATCTTTTGTTGAACATGAATAATGCATTTATGATTGGGGCCTTCATATAAAACCTGTACATATTACAGCATTGTAATAAATATCGTTTAATAAAGACCACAGACCATTGGAAATTTATATCAGTCCTGAAATTAAACCTAAATTTAATGTAACAATGTAGATTTCTTAGGATACAATAACAAATGACCTCGAAAATCTTAAAAATGGACATGTCCTACGGTCTTAATAATAATTAGAAAAATACTGGTTTAGCGATACAGTTCTGAAGAACCTAGGCTGAACAGTTTCACCATCATGTTATATTTGTACTCAAAAAGTGGAACCTACAGTTTAACGCCGAATCATAAATTTTCATGGGTGATGTTTTTACTCTCGAAGGTTATCTACCAAGAGGTAGCGCGGTGAAGAAAATTATTTTCCATTTATTTTTTGATGTTGCATTCGCTGGTGTATTCCAACACACTAATCTTCTGAGTCACCTACATAGTATATGGTAATGCATATTTTATATCATTATAGCGTAATTATTTTGAATTTTGTCAAACAAATTTTACAAATGACATATATCAAAACATAAAAGCAACGCAATGTGATTTTGAAAAAAATCTATTTCAATAAAAAGCTCCAATTAAAAATGAGTCAATTAAATAAATCTCATTGGATCTATTAACATTACTTGGTATAAAGAATAGATCATTATTGTAAAATGACCAAGCTATTTTACTCAGATTAAAATCTCCTAAAGTACACACATTACCATCATTGACTGACGCAATATCTAACACGTTATCAACATGTGCATAATACAGATCAGGTGGTGGTATGTACGATACACATATAAAAATACTTTTTGCAACTCCAGTAATAGTTACACATATTTGATCCAGAAGCGAGTCATAGTTCCGAAGTTCGTATATTGAAGAACACAACGCACGTTTAACCGCAATAAGAACACCACCACCTCGCGAGCATCCAGTTTTAACATAGTCACGATCCTTACGATAGATTTGGTTGAATTTGAATTCAACCACGTCTCAACAAACACAATAATGTCATATTCATTTTGTGATGTAGCTGCCAATACTGCAGTCGATTTAGTTCTTAAACCGGCAACATTTTGTAAAAAAAATGTTAAAGATTTGTAAGCATTTTGAGTAAGTACCTTATTAACTTTACTCAATTCATTTGATGATGTTTCTGTATGAACCGAAAAGGGCGAACTTTAACATCAGATTGCCACAACGTGGGCTTCAACAACTCATTATAAAATGAGGGTGTAATTCCCAATTTAAAATAGACACTTTTTTAACTAATTTATAGCATGCTAGATGATGTTTACCAATTTCTGTATATTTCTCAACGTAAGAAATTATGTTATCTTCAGTAACTGATGGCTTGAAAGAAGATAAATGTACCCACTTTTTCCTTACAACAACGTCCAGATCATCAATATCATTTTGACCAACAACAACTGCTTGTTTCTTAGGCTTTCTTCTTGTTACATTCATCCATTGTGACTGTTGAGAAGATTTCTCGCTAATGACATCAGAGAGAGCAACATTAGTTTGCGTATCTCAGAATACTCAGGCCGCGAAGCAGAAAATATACATGGAGCAGGAAAAGCGTAACTCTTACGCACATTCGTAGTTGCAGCAGGGACAGAAACAGCGCGAACAGCAGATACAGCAGGAGCAGCGGGAACAGCGGGAACATCAGGAGCAGCGGGAACAGCGGGAACATCAGTAACAGCGAGAGCATCAGAGGAGACATGCAGTGCAACAGCATGTAATGCAGATGAAGCAAAACCAGTTTTTGGTTTCGTAACAACATTGTTATTGCGAAAGAGTTTAGGCACTTGCACATTTTCTTTTGTGCTTCGTTCCAAAAAGTCACAAAATTTGCTTTTAAGTTCATGCACCTCATTTAACAAATTTGATATAATTAATATTAAATTTGATGATGCATTTAAACAATTATTGCAATTAAAAGCAATGTTTTTATTTTTAGCACAGATGTCGAACACATTTTCGTCATCAATTTGAGTGCATAATTTATGAAATTTTTTTTTGGCATATTTTACACGATATCGCGCAATCAGTTGAAATACTATTAAAGCAAATAGAACACAGCAAATTCGGCGGCGAAGGCATAGACCTTGCTTGATGCACTGTCACAAGAAGACTGTATATGTAGCCCAAGGGGCTACATATAATTTTCACACTTTATATTCACCTCAATAGCTTCAGAATTTCATATTTACTTATCAAATTTTAATTTTTCGAGTAAAAAGTTACCGATTGGCACAGGCCCTTAGTAAGAGTTTTGTACAAATTAAAGTGCAAGAGAAATGTAATAAAAAAATGTAATTCAGATTAATAAAATTAAGATTTATTTTTGATGTCATGCTTAGAATTAAAAGAAGAAGGACAGGATATATTAAAGAGTTCAAGTGCATGGGGTTCAGAATGGTGTAGTGCATACGCAAGCCAGTAACCGACTTATGTTAGTTACCATAGCCTCTCCTACACAATTCCTAGTCTCACTTTCGCGTTGGTGAACCCTGTTAACCCGAGCAACCAGCTGAAGATCGGGTTTCAACCCCGGTGGGAGGTCTGGTCGGGGACAAACAAGACAGGAATATTGGTCCTCCAAAATGGGGGTTGTGCGTTGGGCTTGTGACCCGCCACATAAAAAAGCTGATTTAACGAAAACAGATAAAATGCCTCGGTTACCTGCTGAGTTGGTTAAGACCGGAGGCGATGAGCTCATAACGAGCATGCACCAGCTCATCAGCAGAATATGGTCAGAAGAAAGCATGCCTAGCGAATGGACCTCAGTATACTCTACCCAATCCTTAAGAAGGGGGATCCCACGATACGCGCCAACTCCCGTGGGATAAGTCTCCTCAATATCGCGTATAAGGAGTGCGTCATTAGAAACTTGTGCACTCTTTTTCTACTGTAACTTTTTTCATTGGAATTCAAAACAAAATTTTTTAATCAAGTTAGGTTTGATAAACATGTCGGAATATGTAGTATGTAACTTTTGCAGAATTGGTTTGTTATTCAGCGAAAAAATGGGCGATGAACAAAAAGTGCGTGAGGAAATTATAAAAAATGTCTTAAATAATCCTCACTTTACATATAAAAGGATTGCAAAAATTGTAAAAGCTCACCGGAACACTGTATCAAAAGTACTTCAAAAGTTGAAGGCGGACCTTAGCTATGATAGGAAGCCAGGAACAGGCAAAAAGAAAGGTTCTGGTGACCGAAACAAAGCGAAGACGGTGGTTACCGTACTGAAGAAAAACCCGAATCTCTCAGGACGAAATGTAGCTCTCAAAGTTGGATGCTCTGAGTCTTTTGTACGGAGAGTGAAACTCGAAGCTGGTCTGAAGACATATAAAGTTCAAAAAGTCCCAGATCGGAAGCAGCAAAAAATGTTGAGGCAAAAAAGCGTGCTAAAAAGCTAAAAACAATTTTGTGAAAAAGTACGAATGTTGCATTATGGATGACGAAACATACGTTCTTTCCGACTTTTCTCAGATTCCTGGCCAAGAATTGTATGTTGCCGATGCTAGAGGAAATGTCCCGGATAAATTTAAGACCCAAAGAAGAGCAAAGTTTCCAAGAAAATTTCTCGTGTGGCAAGCAATTTGTAGTTGTGGCAAACGAAGCAAAATTTTCGTGATCACTGAGACAATTAACACGGAAATATATTTGAAGGAGTGCTTACAGAAGAGACTTCTACCATTTTTAAGACAACATGAAGTGTCTACCTTTTTTTTGGCCTGATCTTGCTTCGTGTCACTACAGTAAAGCTGTCTTGGATTGGTACCAGAAAAATAATATAGTGTTTGTCCCTAGAGAAGCGAACCCACCGAATTGACCAGAGCTCCGGCCAATCGAGAGATATTGGGCTCTGGTAAAAAGGGAATTGAAGACCACCAAACGGGTATCTAAGGACGTTGTAAATTTTCGGCGTCAATGGTGTGCTGCAAGCCAAAGGATCGAGGAGACTGTGAAGGCCCTAATGATAGGAGTTGCAGAAAAAGTTAATAATTTTATCATTGATTAATTATTTTTTTGTATTTTTTTTTTGTAATTACTATGAATAAAATTTACTTTAATAAAATGTTAACTTTTTGAAAATTGACAAAGTGGTTACTGAGATATTTTTATTTTTTGATGCACACATTTCTAATGACGCACTCCTTAAGGTTCTAACGAGCGTATTATGTGAAACACTGAAGGCCATAGTCAACAGACTGATGCGACCTTATCAATGCGGCTTCAGACCACCATAGAACCGATTTTCACATTGCGCCAAATCCTGGAAAAGACCAAAGACGTCGACTACAAAGCTGCCTTCGACAGTCCGATAAGAAGTCGTATATACGCCACCATGTCTGAGTTCGGTATACCTGCGAAGCTTATAAGGCTTTGCAGGATGACCCTGAGCGACACACGTTGCTCAGTGAGAATTGGGAACAACCTCACCGATACGTTTAATACCGAACGAGGTTTCAGACAAGGCGATTGATTACCGATCATGTGACTTCTTCAACCTAATAATGGAGAAGATTGTAAGAGCTGCACAACTCCATCACAATGGCACTATCTTCAACAAGAGTTCCATGCTGCTCGGGTACGCTGATGATATCGACATCAATGGACAGAGCGTACGAGCAGTCAGTGCAGAATTCTCCAGTTTAGAGAGGGAATCGCGTCGTATGGGTCTTACGGTGAACGAGAACAAGACGAAGTACCTAGTGTCAACAAATAAAGAGTCCCGGTGTCTTGGACAATACGTCACTATTGACAACCACAACTTAGAAGTTGTGAAGGACTTCGTCTACCTATGTACCAGCATCAACAAGGAAAACAATGTCAGCCTGGAGATAAGCCGAAGAATAACTCTTGCCAACAGGTGTTACTTTGACTCAGTAGGCAATTGAGGCAATTTTGGAGCAGAGCACTCTCTCGACGGACAAAAATTACTCTCTATTAGTCGCTCATCATGCCAGTCCTCCTCTATGGCGCTGAGGCATGGACGCTTGCCAACACTGATGAGCGAGCTTTAGGAGCGTTCCGATATGCGTTGAAAACGAGTACAGAATCAGATGGAACGACGAGCTGTATGAGCTCTACGCCAACATTGACATAGTCAGGCGCATTAAGATCCAGCGCCTACGCTGGCTTGGACATGTCGAGCGTATGGATGAAAGCGCTCCAGCAAAAAAGGTGTTCAAGTCTGTACCCAGTGGTGGTCAACGTAGGAGACAGTACAGCATTTGGAGTACTAAACTGTCGCCAGTGCGCGCAATGCAGAAGCGACTGGCGAGGGGTAATTGCTGCGGCCGAAACACATCATGGGTTGTAATGACCAAATAATGATGAATGAAATTATATTTCAACAATGTATACTACTTTCATTAATTTCTCAACAATAATTCAAATAAATAAAAATAATTCAAAATGTCTATATTTTCAAAGAAAAATAATTTAAGAGTAATAATTTAATAATAATGGGCCATGTTCCGGTTTTCGATTGAATTGCGATCGAATTTCATATAGTTTTGTAAATAAACGTTTTAAATTCGATGTCTAAATACCAAAAAATGTTCTTCAAAAAATTTTAAATCGTTCAGCTCAAAGCAAAAAGATTGAATTGATTTGAAAAAAAAATATGAAATAAAAAATATTTTTTAATATAAAACGTTTTTAATGTAAACTTATGCCCGTAACTTCAACGAATAGATATCTACTGGTGCTTAGTTATCTATCGTGTAAGCAAAATTTCGTAACTTCAACGCATAGTTAAGGAGTAAAAACACCGGATAGGTAAGAGATATCTGTTCGGTACGAACACCAATAGATATCTACTCGTTGAAGTTACGGGCATTAAAGTATCCAACACAGCCGCATATTTCATTTAAAATCATGCTTTAAATTCACTTTAAAAACGTTTTATATTAAAAAATATTTTTTATTTCATTTTTTTATTTTCCTTTTTTTCTTATGTCAGTTAGATTTTCGTTTGACAAAATTCTAAAGGCATAATATTATTAAAATGAAAAATATTCATGTTTCAAAGTGTTTTTAATATGGAACCATGGCGATAGAACCATGATGAACCGGATGGTAAGAAAACTAGAATATTGCATTGTCATCCAGTTCCAGGAAATATTTAAAATTTCAAGTCTGTAGCTCATCGCGAAGGTAGTTTAAAATCAATTACAAAATTTGTACCGAATAGACAGACAAGAAAGCAACCTAATTAAGTTTAAAAGAAAAAAGTTTGTTTACAAATTGTATATGAAATTCAATCGAAAGTCGAAACATTTCCTTATAATCGAATTTTATCTAACACATCTTGCACTTTCAAAGCATAAATGCTTGAAAAAATTTACCCACTTAAAGTAGTTGGGCTCGTAAACTAACGCATTTTTATTAAAGCATCAATCTACAAGGTGATGCAACAATATACGTTCTACTATATGGAAGATGGAATAATGTATCACCATTTAAAATAACTCTACGATGTTGGTTAAAGATAATATAGCGTAAAAGCTCTGGTGAACCCAATTTACCAGTAATGAGTTGGTGTATATAGATTACATCGGCATTTTTCTGCGATCTGCAAGTGATTTCAAATTGAATAGCTTAAGCCGATCCTCGTATGGTGGAAGATAGTAATTATCAACCCAATTTAAGCCATGGAAAGCAAATCGTACAAAGTTTTTTTTTTTGTATACGTTCAATACGACCATTGTGCACTTTATAAAAAGGAGTCTTGACTTGAATACTTGACTTGCATATTCAAGTTGGCAACGCACCAGAGTATTATACAGAGTTAATGTTGTCAAAGGACTATTAAATTTATGCCCAGCGCTTGATAAAACCAAGCAATGGAGTGCCTTTTTTACATATAAGTTTCATATGAAGATTGAACGATAAAGTTGGATCACCAAACAGACCTATTTCCTTCACTATATCGTTGTTGTAGAACGAAAAGTCACCAAATACATTTTTATGAAAAACTTAATTTTCGAGTTAAAAAATAAATGATGCATTTTTAAAGTTAAAAAAACAATTAATAGATTTACATTTTTTTATCATGTGATAAAAAAAATTTAGATCATAAAATAAAAATTGACAGATTTATAAAGATTTTTGTAAATGAATATTTGGAATTTTGAAAATGTATTTGGTGACTTCTCGTTCTACAACGACAATATATACACGACTAACAATTTCCTCTTTATGCATATAGTTATACTTTATATTATTTCTTTTCCGAGAAAATATCATAGCCATCCAACCAGTTTCGTTGGATATCGTGCATCTACCGGTAACAAACCCATGCTGACGTGTTGTAATTACATGTTTCCAATGAATTTCTACATGATCATACACAATGCGTTCAAACAATTTCGGGATAGATGAGAGTTTAGCAATTAGTCTATAATTTGTAATATCGTTTTTGCACCCTTTTTCAAAAATTGGACTTATAAAAGAGTTTTTCCAAAATTATGGAAAATTACCTTCATTAATTAATTTATTAAATATGATACTTAGGGGTATACATAACGACGCACCACAGTTCATTAAAACTGTAGCAGGAATACGGTCTGGCCCTTAACTATAATCATCATTAATTGAAGAAATATATTGCAAAATTTGATCCGGTGTAAAGGACATATAAGCTACAGAAGTTTTGGGTGCTGAGTGAAAATAGTTATTATTAATAATGAAAGAATCGCTACTAAACGATTGTTTAAAAAGGCTAGCAAATAAACCACACTTGTGAACTCTCCGTTATTTTTGAATGAAGCTGGAAAACCATCACTTTTCTTTTTAGTATTAATAAAACCCCAAAGCTTCTTAGAGTCTGAAAATATGTTAATATTTGTTCAACATACTCAGAATAAAGTGAAGCTGATTTAGTTTTAAATTCCAGAAACATGATAGTGTATGTTTCCAGGTCATTAGGGTCTTGACTATTGACATATATATTCCTAGAATTACGTAAAATCTTTAATTCCATGTTGTACCATGGATACGATGATTTCTTAGAAAATTTCAGGCTATAAGTTACTGATAGAGCAATACCAGAAAAAAATTCAAAGTAAAAAAAATTATGGTTGATTATTGTCAATAAAGTTTGATATTCTGCAAATAGCAATTATTCATTTTTGCAAAATCTGCTTTCACAAAACAAATTCATAATTATATCAGATTGGTAATACATTGTTAAAGGTGAATGATAATTATCAATGCCTGTTAAAGCATGAATAGACTGTTTAACTACAGAATTATTACTGTATGTAGTAAAAACCAGGTCAAGTTGTCTTTCTAGATAGTTAGTTATACAACTTACTTGTTGTAAGTTAGATGAAATAGTGTCAAGAAAAATTTGTTCTTGAAGAGTTTTAAAGTTTGATGTAGGTAGATTAAAATCTCCTATCATTAAAATATCATCAGAACTATTGAGTAATTCTTGTACAAAATCAACTGACTTAGAAAGTCTCAAAGACTTCCACATTACTTTTAGGAGGACTGCATGAATTCAAGATATACACACAGGAAGTAAAATCTTAACTCAAATTAGCTCTAAGGAAGAAGCAATAGGTATTTCTACAAAGGAACTTATAAAATAGTTTTTGACTGCAATTGAAACAAAACCACCAATGGAGAATTTTCACACTCAAACCGATCTTTTCTAAAGACATTGAAACTATTATCAAATAATTCAATACTTATAATACTTTTATTTAACAAAGTTTCAGTCAATGCAATGGCGCAAACCCTTTACGTTTTGATAGTAAAGGATGATTTGCTCTTGTTTTTTGAATTTTGGTGTACAGTTTTTTTTGGTTTATTGACTTTTTTTGTCTGAATTCCGAAACGAAAATGTTGTCTGCCCAAAGATTTGAGCGAATAACATCCGCAGCATATTCTGTAGCGATTGATACAGTGTGATGCATAAGATGGCATTTTACAAATTTTCTTACATGGTATGTATGTGTCAGCAGGTACTAGATTATTTGTTTTTAGAAAGCAAGGATGTAAAATCGCTCATCGCTTATAGCTCAAGATCATTTGAGAATGATCGATTGTTGATGAGCTTGAGCGAAAACGGTTGAGCGATTGTTGATCGCTCAAATGAGTTTTATTCCAACATTTTATTCAACAACATTTGAACATTTTGTCAACTTAAGTAAAGTGAACATTTTTTTTATAAAGTAATTAAAAAAATAAAATGAAGTGTTTCAAATGCTCAAAAACCATATAGTAGAGCATTTTAAATATTCATTAATCAATGTTCTGTTTAATCGTAAATCTTGATTTATAAATTAATAAAAAAAAATTGATTAATCAAATAA